>JACYXH010000249.1:3997648-4082648 GCA_026745465.1 Lota lota
GAGCTGCTGGTCTATTGTTCTGCTTTCTGCTGTGGAGGTCAAAGTACAGACAGTGAGATAGAGACAAAAACGGTATTAAACAGAACAAGCAGACAAATAAACCTGGTCTTATGTCAAGGTGAAAGCTTGTATTTTAGTTAGTGTATCTTTTTTGTTAAATGCTAAGAATACAGAAATGATCAGTATTAATCTATGCAGCCATCCTGCCTGTCCAGGTAAACATAAGAAAAAGGTGGAGCCAAACATTGGCAGCTTCCTTCAACCAATCAGCAACATGATTGTTTACCGGTTGGTTGTGACTTGTTTATCTGTGCAGAGTTCTTTGCTGTGATTTGGTAGCTTTGCCTCTATAAAGTGTTATTGAGAATAACAAAGTCAATGCCAGCGTTTCCTCTGTGATCATTTATTTATGTATTCCATCAGCACAATCCACTCTACTTATTCATAATATTGGAAGGCATGTTTTTCCAAAATGCAAGCAATGGAGGCAAAACATTTTGTATTTCTATATCCAAAGACGGCCACCTCTCTTCTGCGCTCTTGGCATCATTACAGTGGTTGTGTGTGTACTGTTTTCATTACATTATGTATTGCTTATATAAACACATCAATAACATTCAGACATATATGTAACATAACATTTTTATATTAATTCACATACTAAAAGCTATTTTATGACACAACAGGAATGTTTGCAGAAGGACCACTGGAACAGAGCAGAGAGAGTTCTGGAAGGAGCTTCCTCCACATGCACATCATCATTTATACATTATAATTCCACACAGTACACAGGGGAAATATGCAAATGGCCCTTATTTGGAAACACGTTATGATTCATAGTTAATCCTCTGCTAAGGAAAGCGGAAAGGTTAGGGTGAATTGGCGAAGGGCATAATCAGCCATTTGAAGACTGCAGACTTTGCTGTTGCATCGCAATTATGTTCATTGACTTTGCGGGGGTGATTTCATATTGTTGGCCTAACGTCGGCAGCAACATTGCAGGCTAACCCCCGGCCCTAATCCATGCTGTGCCTGTTCACTATCTAGGAAATGAAATGCTTCTATTTCATACATTGCTTTAGCAGGCTTTGTATTCTATGCAATGTTTATTCTTTTGAATTCTAAACGATTTCTTTAGCATATCCGATCGATGTAGGCCCTGTGTGTGCGAGTGTGGATGGCACTGAACACGCCCACACAAAAATCAGCATAAATTAGACATGTATGTCCATAAAGACTAAGTCTTAGAATCTGCATAATCAGGCAACACTTTACTCCCATGCACTCATGCAGGCACTATGGAGCCCATTCACATACTTTAATTGAGGCCTACTCATACATATATTGACCTTCATTCCTATCAATGAAGTGCATTATTTCTGCTGTGAACCGCAAGCGCATTAGAGTAGGAAACCACAGGGACCATGACGCACAATGAAAACTTGAAAAACAACCAAAACAACTATCGCAAACACAAACAGACGCACGCGTGTTTGTTTGCTTTAGCTAATCCTCGCTGAGCCAGCGGGAGAGCCGTTCAGCCACGGCGGTATAGCATACATAGTACGCCTCTGTGCGGCCCCACAGCATCATGGGAACACGCAGTTCAGCGCGACCTCCTTTTAACACAGCACCGGTGGAGTACATGGCCCGTCTGGTGTGCTACCTCCACACCTAGGGGTGGAGGTAGCGGTGGCAGTGGTGGCGGTGGCGGCGGCGGCGGCGGCGGCGGCGGTGGTGGTGGGGGAGGATTTGGGAGAGATTCACGGCGTCTGGCTTTCAGGTGGGGAGGGCCAGAGGGATAAGGAGCCCAGTCCGCCCGGGCTGACAGCTGTAGTTAATCAAGCGGCTCACGGCACACCTGAGTATGAGGCTGGTGACCCCCAGACTCCCGGCGGTGCTCAACTGATGTGCCCTCGTCTGACATTGAAGACGAGCGCGTGTGTAATGGCTCTCACACCTTTTGTGCTTGCATCCGCCCTGTGCGCACGCACACACACACGCACAGAAAACATTTGCTCCTGCAAATATGAGTCACACAGCTGCTCATTTAAGCCACACACACACACACACACATACACAGACACACAATCAAATTCACCTTGCAATCAAGCATCATAGCATCACAGACACATTAACGCAAGCTTAATGTGTCTGATGCACATAAAATGAGACAAATACACACACAGGAAACACACACACACACACACACACTACGTGTACATCGGCCCCCAGAGGAGTTGTGCGGTAATGAGTCTCTGGCCTTGAGGGAATGCTTGATTGTCAGTATGTGGTTAAATATTGGGATGTTTGCAATGTCATCTCTGCCCCACCAACACGCATGAAAAGGTGCTCACGGGACATGTAACGGATTACAGGGAGCAAAGACAATCCCCCCCACCCCCCGATCCCTCACCCGCCTCCCCTTTTTGTTCATGTTGGGGGGGGGGGGGGGGGGGGGCTCATAAACACTGATGGGAAGATAATAAAAAGATGAGTAGGGCAAGACGATTTAATATGTCATGGAAGCCTTCATCATATAACATCGTACACAAACACACACACACACACACACACATCTGCATACACATATACAAATGGCCACACACAGCCACAGGCACACACATACACACACAGAAGCATTGGCATTCTGACACCCCCGTCGTCTTTATACGGCTGCGTTTTCATTTTTGGGGGCATGAGAGCAGCTGTCGTTGATCTATTATTTTTATGTCCTTTAAGTCAAATTAGCATTCTATTGGTGGATCTCTCTCTCTCTGTCTCGCTCTCTCTCTATTTTTCTCCCCTTCTCTCTCCAACAACACACGCTTGCATGCACACGCAAAACAGAGGAGATGGATGCCATTGTTTAAGGGAATGGGCGTATCCTGCTACTGGTGCAATGACACGGGACCGCTGGGAGAGACTTATTCACCGGGTTCCCGGTTGAAACACTGGGAATACACATTGAGCTGGGTTAGAGGTCCATTGCCGAGCTCCGAGCATCCAAGCAAGTGAGCTGAAGTGGTGCCACCTTGAAATGAAACATTGGTGTGTGTGTGTGTGTGTGTGTGTGTGTGTGTGTGTGTGTGTGTGTGTGTGTGTGTGTGTGTGTGTGTGTGTGTGTGTGTGTGTGTGTGTGTGTGTGTGTGTGTGTGTGGTTGGGGTGTTTGTGTGTGAACGTCAGTCCGCTTGAAAGCTAGCAAGGGAAAAATCAGGAGAAAAAAAGAGAAGCGAGAGAGATAGAGAAAAAAAGGCAAAGGAAAGAATGATTGTTTATTAGAAAGTCCCAGTCAACATGAATCAATGATGACAACAAGACATCTTGGCCTTTAAAATTTCCCCGGGGGCTAACTGGCTACCCATACAGTCTAATGTCAAGACAATCAATCCATCAACACTCGACCACCGCCCCTCTACGTATGCGTTTGGGTAGGTTCACCCGCACAGAAAACTAACCGTCTCGGACGATGATCGCTATTGACCATGGAGACGTGCCAGCAACACACAACTATCGTTAGAAACCAGCAGGGTGAATAGGATTCATTTCTAATAACGAAGACCCTGGAGATGAGTTGGATCCCCCACCCCCGTTCTCTCTCATGGTGGGGGGTGTGGGTGGGGTAGATGAGCAGCTCTCTCATCGTAGGGGCCTCCAGACGTCCTTAATTTAACTATGCCATTGTTCTCGCTGTGATGATCCACTGTGGTTAATATTATTATTACAACATCCCACAAAGAGGGCTTGAAACTTGGGGGGGGCTGCCTCTGTACTGGAGACCCAGTATCTCTCTCTCTCTCTCTCTCTATGCTGCTCTAAATGCGTATGTACACCAGTACACGCGGAGGTTGGGCGATCTAATCCAATCAGCTCAAACGAGAGGCAATTAGGTTGTCGTTCAAGCAGCCACTGCGATGTTATTTAAGGAAATTGTGTGTAACCTCACATCCACTCGTCTCTCCATGAGATTAGTCTTTCATCTGGATATCTGTCAGGGGCTGGGCTTTGAAGTGGTGACATCAAAAAGCACTTGATTATTGTCAAGCTGGACTTAACACAAGCTTTATCCTTTTTTTGTGTAGTGTAGTGAAAACAGTGCAGTGGACACACATGCAAAAGCCCAGAAGTCCACACGCACACACACACACACATCCACGCACTCCCAAGCACACACACAGACACAGTATATGCCCTCTCTATACCTTAAGGGTGCATTTTCGTTTATATCAGATGCGTGGGCAGGGAAAAACAACTACCTAATTCAAATTAGTCATCGTCTCTTGGCGGAGAGGAGGCAGGTTTTTCAAAATGTCGCCAAAGGTGCAGCAGAGGCGTGTATATCGGCGTAATGAAAAAACATAAAAAAACGTTCCTGGTCAAATACACACACGTACACACACGTACACACACGTGTACACACACACACACACACCACACACACACACACACACCATGGGGCCAACACATCAACACACATACCATGGTAGGAGTAGTCCACCATGCGGGGCTGTGTGTTGTGATGTGATGGTTGAGGGACAGCTTTCCACCCCTGCCTGGCTTGTGAATGTGAATGGCAGAAGGGATTGACCATCTGGATGGAGAATGCAGCCAGCCGCACGACAGGACACAGCCCTTTCTGCTCTACGCCACACACACAGACTTACTGTTTATACTCTACCCTTTTATATGTGGAGACTGAAGGTTGTTCGGAAGGCCTATGAGCCCCAATCCTGCAATGTTGCACCTAGTGTAAATTTTTTTTACAAGCGATGACAGCACTGTGGTTCCCTCGGCTGTGCTCCCTCTCTGGTACACCTGTGAAGGAAAAGGTTGAAATGTAGCCGTTCTTTCTCCCCCTACCTCAACATCCCCTGACTCAGGTGTTTTTTTATTTCCTTCCAGAAAGACACAAAAACAAAAGAAGAGTGAGATAAATGACTGAAGTACGGAGAAAGGAGGAGAGGGGAGAGTGATTTGAAAGAAAATGTGGTTGTGTGTGTGTGTGTGTGTGAGAGTGAGAGAGAGTTTTACTTTATTTTTTTTATAGGGATGAGACAAAAAAGTCAGCATTTTTATCTGATTGGGGCGGACTCCAGCCCCGACTGTTGGCATCACTGTGGTGCGTGCGTGCGTGCGGGAGCGAGAGGTATGGAAGGTTTGGGATTATTGCGGTAAAGCCACTGGCGTCAAGGTGTGTGCCCTCCCCTTTACTCGCTCCAGCATGTGTGTGTGTGTGTGTGAGAGAGAAAAGGTGTCGTTGTTGTCGTTAGTTCTGTGATGAAGGGGTATCGTCGTATGGGGAAAAAAAGGAAAGCTGAAGGAACAAAACTGCAGCCGGGTATCAAGTGGTTTAAGGACTTTGCGGTGCGTGGAGCCGTCACATCTTGCAAGCTCCAACGATTTGCAATGTTCAATTGATTGCAGTAGCAGAGGCACACGCTTTCTCATGGGAGAGTAATCACTCCACGACACACACACACACACACACACACACACACACACACACACACACACACACACACACACACACACACACACACACACACCGGTATATATTTTGCACACAAATCTTAATCAGTTTTGACTAGCGTACTCTCCAACTCGCTAAACATTTGCATTTTAACACTTTAGGAAAAGCTTCTCTTTTTTTTGCCCACCCCTCGCATGAGAAACGCTTTGGCAGTATGAAACACAACAGTGTCTCCCCATAATGACAAATCATTTCACGATTAATTACTAAACAATGACAAAAACACCATTACCACCAATACAATAACGACCATTCCAATGCTCCTATGCTTCCAAATGGAGGCGGTCATTGCGAGGTGACGTAGCGATGTCAAGTCCTATAATTCACCACTGACCGGATAGTCTTTTTATTTTCCAATCTGCTGCTTTTTTATATGAATACATAAATGGATTATATTAATATCGGTGGTTGCAAGGTTCACTACTGGAGACCAGGAGGTGGATTAATTGCGTCTGATCATCACACCCCATCGATCTGTGCAGCTTGTAGAGATTTATCGTAGTGCCCCTATAGTGCCAAAGAGAAAAATACTAAATAACTTTGGTTCCTTGCTAATGGGCCTTTTCACTTCATCTACCTATCTGGACTCATTTCATTTCCTGAGAGCTCTGCTTGTGCCGGTCAGATCAGAAAGTACGCGAAGCAGAAAACATAAGCAAATCAGAAAGTGCTCATGCAAGTCTTTCACAGGCTCCAAAGTCGTGGGGTTATGTGGTAATTTTTTGGGGTTTGGATTAGGATTGCAAGCGGACACAATCGGTTCATCATTTAGAGGAGATGTATTCCGATACAGGCCAATGGAAATTCAACATTTCTCACCTGGGATACAAGCATTCTGACATGACAATCTTACAACAATGAGAGCCAATCGAAATGATCCTGCAATTCAAACTTCTGTGTCAATCAGATGATGTCTGTGTGTGTGTGTGTGTGTGTGTGTGTGTGTGTGTGTGTGTGTGTGTGTGTGTGTGTGTGTGTGTGTGTGTGTGTGTGTGTGTGTACTTGTTCAAAAACTTGTATGACTTAATGTGTACCAAATAAGATTTGCCTACATATAACAACATTTGTATACAACTACATCTTCCTACACCGCTAGAGTTAGTCAAACATCCCCCCCCAACCCCCCCCCCCCCCCCCCCCCCCACACACACACACACACACACACACAAACCTTGCCACAGTCCCAGTCCTGTTTTCAAGGTTACAGTTGCCTGTAGCTCACAGCATACCAACACACACAAGCCAACAGCTGCCAATTATCAAACAGAACCTTGGTTAATACACACATGTCACAGCTAATTAGTGTCAGGGAATCTCTCACGCACACACACACAAACACACACACACCCTATATCTGCAAAAAACATCCAATCCCCATTGGTTGTTTGTGAGTGTTTGAGTCCTGCAGCGAGAGGGGAAGCTGATGTTGAGGTTGTTGTAGTGGTGGTGTGTTGTTGTCAAGGGGAAAGGGCAGGAATGGGGAGGTATAGGAAATAAGCAGGCAAATAACTATGTTTTCTCCTCACAGGAGGAAAGGAGAGAGGGAGAGAGGGAGAGAGATCGAGATAAAAAATATGGATAATTAAACAGACAGACAGACAGACAGACAGACAGACACAGGTAGACAGAGAGAGAGACAGAGAGGATGAATGTAAAGAGAGAACCTGGAGGGTTAGCTCTCTGGTGGGTACTAAAGGACATTGGGGTGGCGGTGGAGAGAACCTGGAGGGTTAGCTCTCTGGTGGGTACTAAAGGACATTGGGGTGGCGGTGGAGAGAACCTGGAGGGTTAGCTCTCTGGTGGGTACTAAAGGACATTGGGGTGGCGGTGGAGGTCGTCCTGTTAGACCGAATGGACCAGTGGCACACTGCAGCACCACACACATTACCACCAGAGAAGAATACTTCTTTTAATGAAATAACGCCATGCAGTATCAGAGTTTTAACACCGGCACGCACATTCAGATTCAGTATTTGCTAAGCTGTAAAATGTTTTTTTTCTGCTATTTTCTGAAGATATTTCACAGATTATGTTAGGCAAGGCAAGGCAGCGAAGGCAGATATGCACACACATACTATAAGTCCATCACTATCCTCCTCAGAGTGTGCACATGCACAAGCACGCACGCACGCACGCACACACACACCCTTGAATGCATGGTGGAATTGAAATAAGGATAATTTGCTTGGTGCAGTGTCACAAAATTGAACTATTCATTACTGTCAACCTTGAAAACAGGCGCAGTGGTTGTGTATGGATGAAGAAGATAATGAGAATTTATTAATGGCCAAAACCACTAGATGGCACCCTCTTCCCTTTCATTTCCAATCTAGCTGGTCATTCCTCAGCTGATCTGCTGAGGGATAGGGGACCAACTACGTGTGGATAAAGGGACTTTTGCTTTACCCTCTCAGGGTCATTTGAAAAACAATAAAATTCAACCAAATCTACTATATTAACATACATTTTAATATTAGCTTAATAAAATGCACTTCTTTGATAGATTTATATAATTATAAAATTATAAAATTCCCTGTGACTTCATCTTCAGCAGAATAATCATAATCTTTTTTCAGTTGAATTCCCCTCAATAGTAGATGAGATCAACGGTTTATGAAGAATTGACCTTCTCCAATGTCACAAATACATGTCACTTTGGTCATTGGGTCAATACAACAACCTTAAAGAGAGAGAGATATGATAACTGCCATGCCATCAGGTCGCCTGTATCTCTAAAGGTCAAAGCTATTCATCCAAGGTCAGATAGTGGCAACAGTATTTATACAACCACAATAAAATAAATGGAAATGTTATGTTTTCAACCCATTATATGGAATTTAATGAGAGATTAGGGGGGTCCATTAGAGAGAATGCCTAATGTTTTTTCCATATGTTTGACTGATTGATCCGTCATCCACAAGAAGAGCAGGAGAGGAGCCGAATCCCAAGAGGGCGAGACAGAACTTCAGCACATTTCACATTCAACAATGAGATAACGCTGGTGTAGGATTTAATTCAAAGATTTCTATAGCGATACTTAAATAGTTACCTTTTGTTAGGTAAAGAAGTGAATTAGGAAATATTAATCAGGCTGTCATACCTCATCTCGAATGTTCAAACTAGTAATATGTGTCAAAAGACATGAAGCTATAACAATCGTGTATGTTTGGCTGAAAAGGCTAACACTAAAAAGATTTTTTTTGCTAGGCACCCATACCCTTTTGTCATGTAGCTCATGCTAACATCACGCGAAGCTTCTATGGTTGAACAGAAGAGTTCCTATCAGTGCTCGACACCAACTGGCCGTATTGCAGGGGGACTAGCTGAACTGAAACGTGATTAGTCGCGTGGCCGTCGGACCCACATTCACTTCTTGCCGGCATTGTTGTTGGGCTTGGCGGGCAGCGTGGCAGCGGTGGCGGAGGCAGCCGCTCCCTCCTGCTCCTCCAGCGCCTGCTCCTCGAGGGCCACCTCCTCTTTCTGCTCCTCCAACGCCGCTTCCAGCAGACGGGCGTTGAGCGCCTGGAGGGCCGCCAGGGTCTTCTGCCGCTGGTTGCGCAGGGCGACCTGGGAGCACCGCGGGTTCAGAGAGAACGCGACGGAGGACAGCAGATGGTTATTTTAAGTCAAGCCAATTTGATTTTATTGGTATTGCTGTTAATCACAGTTAGGGTCTCAACGGGCTTCACAGGCCCACATTTACGACAACCCCCTTACCCTCTGAACGACAAGGAAAAACCTCCCTAATTATCAAGGAGGAACCCTTGAGAGGGAACACAGAAAGAGACATCCGGGGATGGTTAGCAGTGCAATAGGTGCCATTACGGGAGCTATAATGATAGCATAAACAAGTTCAGAAAGTGTTGGGCTGACAGGGCGATGTTAACTTCTTATCTTCCTCTCGCTTTCAAACTGTAATTTATTTTTATCCCTTGGGCTATTTTAACAGTATAGCCACTGAGATTTAGCACCTCTGTTACAAGAGAGACCTGGCTAAGACAGCAGCAGTGCAATAACACCATTTAAATACACACTACAGCACAATGATATCTGTTTTACAAAAATACAGATGAAACCATGACAACCATGAATCCCAAATCATTTTCACCGGTAATCAAAGCTTTTCACCATCCACATTGTAACGTATTTCCCCCTGGAGTGGTTGTGCGTCGGTACCCGTGGTCGGTGGTGCTACTGACCTGCATGCCGTCGTACATCTCCAGCTGCTGCTGGGTCAGGGCTCTCCTGCTCAGCGCCTCCTGCCTGCGGTGCTCTAGCACCGTGTCCCGCAGCAGCCGGAAGCCCTGGATCTGCTCCGAGCGCTCCCGGCGCTGGAGCTCCTCTACCTCGGTGTCTTTCAGCACCGGCTGGGCCCTGCGACACCTAGCGTGGACGGAGACATGGTAGCTCATATGCTATAACAACACCTGTAGCATGTAAACACATTAGGTAATATCATAAGGACACCTAGCGTGGACAAAGACACAGTAGCTAATATGCTATAACTACACCTATAGCATGTAAACACTAATATATGCCCAAGCGTGTGAACATAGTAGCTAATCTCTTAAGGACACCTACCATGGACAAACAGACATGAGCTAATATGATAGGCATACCTAGCATGGAAGCTCAATGCAGTGAGGTTACCTTGAGACGGAAAAGACGGGCCAGAGTGATTAGTCCTGAGTTTAATTTCCTAAAGCCATCAAATCCTTATGCAGTCCTTTATGCTTCTTCTCAACTAGCTTCACACTTACAGCTACCTCCAACCACATCACCATGAACACGGCATGGACTGAAAGAATTTCTTTGTGAGCAAAGTTGCAGAGGATACAGCCTTGTCACATTGTCTAAAGGCTAAATTCCTATCTGCCGTAAAGGTCACCTTGGAGTAGGGGAGGAGCAGGTGGAATGGAAATGAAGCGTATGAATGATGAGATAACATGATGGAAATGATAAGCCAATAAAGAGTCATCGTCTCTTCTGTATAACACAGACGCCCACATACACACACACACACACACACACACACACACACACACACACACACACACACACACACCTTATCTCATAACCCAGGTTGTACCCACAGATAGTAAATAGCATATACTGAATATGTTCAGTATATGTTCACCGCTGAATTTTCTCTCTATTTAGTTTTGGGTGGATATATGCTTGTTTTTATTTGTATAATGAATATGTGTGTGTGTATGTGTGTGTTTGCATGCACTCACGTGCATGTCTGAGCATGTGAATGCAGGTGTGCATGCGTGTGTTATTGTGTATGTCTGTCTGTGCGTGTGGGTGTGTGAGTGTGTGGCCGTGTGTGCGGGCCCATGTGAGGTGAGATGAGTGTAGCCCTCCAGGAGCTCGAACTGGAGGTAGTCCGATGGGATTATTTCCCATAAGCGGACCTTAATGAAGAGGGGAGGGCACCAGAGGTGTTCGCGTTGGCTAATGAACATCACCCTATATGACCGCTTTCACTGTGGGTGTGTGGGTGTGTGTGTGTGTGTGGGGGGGGGGGGGGGGGGGGGGGGGTCATATGTGAATGTAAGTGTGGTTGAATGTGTGTGTGTGTGTATGTGTGTGCGAATACATTTCGGTGTGTATGTGTGTGTGTGTCTGTGTGTGGATGTATGTGCATAGGTGTCTGTAAATGTGTGTGTGTGCACATGCTCATATTTTTTAGTTATCTACTGCATCTGTGCCTGAAAGGCATGCTAAATTTCGTTGTCAAGTATTTAAGGTAGAAAGAGATAGCAAGAGAGGGAGAGAGAGCATCAGAGAGAAAGCAAGAGAGAGGAAGAGGGAAAGAGAGAGAGAGAGAGAGAGAGAGAGGAATGAATGCTGCGTGCTGCAGTATAATCAGACTCCTCTAATAGACTGACTCCTCGGGACCTCTCTCTAGCGACGTGACTCACAGGGCTACAGTGTCAACAGCCATCCCAGCCTGCCACACATCTGCACAACCACACCTACACCCACACCTGCACAACCACACTTACACAACCACACACACACACACACACACACACACACACACACACATAGAACGGAAGGGCGAGAGAGAGGGGCACATCTCGCCGGGGCGGCGAGCTCATCAAGGTCTGGAAATAGCGCTCTAATTAACAGACCCAAATATCTTCTCATTTATCACCTAGACGGACGGACAGAGAGGGAGGGACAGGTGGACGGGTGGGGGGGGGGGGATGGGTGGATGGCAGAAGGTATGGAGGAACGGGTGGACAGAGGGAGGGAGGATGGAGGGATGGAAAATGAATGACTAAAGAGCACTGTCATCAGTCAAATCATATATATATATATATATATATATATATATATATATATATATCTGTACATAAAAATATATATATAATAGATATATATCTTTCAGCTTTCCTTTACAGCTTCTTGACAAGCGGTGCAGCAAAAAGAAAATGTTGTTGCTATTGGCAACTGCATCATCTTCTCCTCACTTCAGCTTCACACTTCTCATTAAAGAGGACACCTCTTAATGTGCATGCCCATTGCCCACACAGAGTGCCTGTGTTGCTGCGGTGGTGGTGGTGGTGCTGGTGGTGAGTGTGAGCTTCTGTGATGATGCTGTTCTCAGATGCTGGGGTCAAACCCCCCTGGGGCAGGCAATGCAAGGGAGGGACCACCAGGGGGCGCCGTGTCTGTGTGTATTTACATAAAATAAACGGAGACACACACACACACACACCACTACAGATAGTATATGTGCTCAAACACACACACACACACACACACACAAGCTGTGCATAGACCCTTGTACTTACAAACTAAGGCTGCGATCACACTAAATCCTGTTGTATTTCATATGAGATATCAGTGTGTTGTGTTGCTTTATTGCAATGGATTTTTCCTACTTGTACGTTTTGTACAAATAACCACTCTTATATAGTAATATGATGCGGTTTCAAATGCCATTTTCCCATATTTTACGTAGAAATGTTTGCATTATAATTTTTTACTTAAAGACTATAAGAATGCTTTTATTAAAATACATTCCCTCTCATTTCCCTACGTAACTGTGTGGGTCAACTATCAAACTACACTACTCTTCATTCAGGGTAACATAACTTGCCTCCAGGCAGCATTTCTTCTATCTATGTCGTAATCGGTAATTATTTCCACTAATGTTGTACATAACTGTGAAGCTAACGACTGCGAAAAATAAGCTGTTCCTCTGCAATGTTGGAAAATGCATTGGCTTGCGTCACGGCACTTTATCCATATAGTACTTGTAGGTTGGTGTGATCGCAGCTTACGGCTTAAAAGTTGCACAGAAAGAAGGCAAATATACAGTACACTATATTGCCAAAAGTTTTGGGACGCCTGCCTTTACATGCACATGAAGGTTAATGACATCCCATTCTTAATCCGTAGGGTTTAATATGGAGTCTGCCCACCCTTTGCAGCTATAACAGCTTCAACTCTTCTGGGAAGGCTTTCCACAAGGTTTAGGAGTGTGTTTATGGGAATTTTTGACCATTCTTCTTGAAGCGCATTTGTGAGGTCAGGCACAGATGTTGGACGAGAAGGCCTGGCTCGCAGTCTCTGCTCTAATTCATCCCAAAGGTGTTCTATCGGGTTGAGGTCAGGACTCTGTGCAGGCCAGTCAAGTTTCTCCATACCAAACTCGCTCATCCATGTCTTTATGGACCTTGCTTTGTGCACTGGTGCGCAGTCATGTTGGAACAGGAAGGGGCCATCCCCAAACTGTTCCTACAAAGTTGGGAGCATGAAATTGTCCGAAATGTCTTGGTATACTGAAGCATTAACAGTTCCTTTCACTGGAACTAAGGGGTCAAGCCCAACCCCTGAAAAACAACCCCACACCATAATCCCCCTCCACCAAACGTTACACTTGGCACAATGCAGTCAGGCAAGTACCGTTCTCCTGGCAACCGCCAAACCCAGACTCGTCCATCAGATAGCCAGACAGAGAAGCGTGATTTGTCACTCCAGAGAACACGTCTCCACTGCTCTAGTGTCCAGTGGCGGTGTGCTTTACACCACTGCATCCGACGCTTTGCATTGCACTTGGTGATGTACGGCTTGGATGCAGCTGCTCGGCCATGGAAACCACTTCCATGAAGCTCTCTACGCACTGTTCTTGAGCTAATCTGAAGGCCACATGAAGTTTGGAGGTCTGTAGCTACTGACTCTGCAGAAAGTTGGCGACTTCTGCGCACTGTGCGCCTCAGCATGCGTTGACCCCGCTCTGTGATTTTACCTGGCCTACCACTTCGTGGCTGAGTTTCTGTTGTTCCCAATTGCTTCCACTTTGTTATAATACCACTAACAGCTGACCGTGGAATATTTAGTAGTGAGGAAATTTCCCCCACTTATTGCACAGGTGGCAACCTATCACGGTACCAATCTTGAATTCACTGAGCTCCTGAGAGCAACCAATTCTTTCACAAATGTTTGTAGAAGCAGTCTGCATGCCTAGGTGCTTGATTTTATACACCCGTGGCCATGGAAGTGTTTGGAACACCTGAATTAAATGATTCGGAGGGGTGTCCCAATACTTTTGGCAATATAGTGTACATCGTAGAAGCACACACACACACACACACACACACACACACACACACACACACACACTACTCTAATGGCTTGTAGTGCTGTAGAGGAAATAAATGAATGATCTTGCTGTGGGGGGGGGGGGGGGGGGGGGGGGGGGGGGCAGCTAGAGTTAAGGTATAAAGAAAATGGCACAGGTTTTGTCGTGTATGATGAAGCGATTAGGTCTCTTCCCGGATCCATTTTGTTGAGTTACATTCTAATTTCATCCTGATCCCTAATTTAGCTGAGTTAGCGATAGAGAGAGAGATATCGAGAGAGTGAGAGCGCATGAGGGAGAGAGAGAGAGGGGGAGAGAGAGACAGACAGACAGAGAGAGCGAGAGAGAGAGAAAACGTGGAAGTTGAGATGAGAGAGACCTGATATAGTGAGAGTAGTCCAGGGTTGCAAGTGGGCGCGCTGGATCAGACCGGAGGGGAGGCAACTCCTGATTGGTTAGACCGAGAGCAGGGTCGGGAGAGGGTAGAGAGGCTGCAAAGATATCAATCATAAAAGGCCACATTAGCATAATATATAAAGCAATTGCAAAACCCTTGGATTCATGTGTTTTGCGTGTATGTGTGTCTATGTGTGTGTGTGTGTCTATGTGTGAGTGTGTGTGTGTGTGAACGCTTGTGCATGCAAATGTGTGTGTGTCTGTGTGTGTGTGTGTGTGTATGTGTGTGTGTGAACGCTTGTGCATTTATATGTGTTTGAGTTCGTGTGTGTGTGTGTCTGCGTGTGAGTGTGTCTGTCTGTCTATGTGTAAGTGAATGTGTATGTGTGTGTGTGAGTGTGTGTGTATATGGCTGTGTGTGTGTGTGTGTGTTTGGTGTGTGTGTGTGTGTATGTGTGTGTACCAGGCTCTCTGTTCTCTGTGTCATCAGTAGGGTTGTCATCACGACCTCCAGCTGAAGGCGTGGCCTGCTGGATGTGGTTGAGATACTTCAGACGAGATTGCAAGGCCTATAAAAAACAACAGCACAACATAAGACTTAAACACGTACTGTATGTATTCATGTATACAAATGTACACTGAATGGTTTGCTCTTGTATGGTTTATCCCTGGTATGTTAACAGTGGTACTGTCAGAAATTAGACGCAACTCAAAGTCAAGTAACTGTGTCAGAAATCCTTTTGTAATGATTCTTTTTAGTGCGGTAAAGTGATAGTGTGTGTGTGTGTGTGTGTGTGTGTGTGTGTGTGTGTGTGTGCGCGTGCACGTGTGTATTCTTGAGATATGCGTGCTCACCTTGGCGCGTCGCCCTGGCTCGGCGGTCTCCCAGGCTTGTTTGGTGGCCCTGATCTTGTTCAGTCTCTCTGTGTCCTTCCTCATCTCCAGGCTCTCTGCTTTGCTCTGATCACACACCACACACAGTCTCCAGGTAGGCTTGCTCAGGTCCAGGCTCTGCTTGGTACATTCAGGACATGGACATGGACACACACACACATACACACATGTACACAAACACCCGTGCAAGTGCACACACAAGACAGACATACGTGTGCGAATGTACAAACGAAACACACACGCATGCACAGTTTAGAATACGACAACAATCCTTTTTATAAATAATGCACAAAAAAATGACTTCCTTTTGTCCAGCAAAGGCAAAGGTCACTGTAGCACCGCAGACAATATGGTTTTCAATGAGAAACTCAGACTGCTCTGGTCTTAAGCTAGGGCCAGCCATCCAGCCAAGTAGCCAATCAGATCTCCTCGTTAAATGCGCCGGTCTCAACATGGTATTGTTAAAACAACAGGGACATTTTTATTTATTTATCTATTCATAGATCGTTATCGCTTCCACCATCCCGCCCACCCAGCGAAGCACGAAAAACCATTCAAAATGGAAATGGCCTCGGGTATAAAAATCTGCCTTTCAAATTGCATTGTGTTTAAGCGTTTGACATGCAGAGCAGCTCTGGAATAATAAACAATTATACATGGATGAGACATCTATCAGGCAGCTGTGGTGGCTGTGGACTACAACCCATGGTTGGCTAGACCAAGACAATAATTAATACTAAACGACAGAGACCAGATAGTTATATATGCTGGGTTACCTGCTGGCTACGGTTTACCTTAATTAGTATCCGTCCAAACCTCTAGAACAGAGAGGGGGGGCGGCTTCAGGACTAAGCTATGCTGAAACTCAACACTCGGATCCACCAAAACAGGTCGCTTGTTTAGCCCTAGTAGTAGTATCATTTGATACATTTATGTACTCGTATGATTCTTGCAGTTTCTGGGTTGAATCTTCATGGTAGAATGCACTTACATAAGTCGCTTTGGATAAAGGCCTCAGCTAAATAAATATAATGTAATGTAGCAGTAGTCTTACAAATCAGACTAATGCAAATCTAAAGTCTGACAGCAGACAGGGGCTTTTCACTTTGTTTCACTTCATATTTTTTTCGACCAATCATGTTGCTTGAGGCGGGGATCTGTAAGCGCAGAATTGCCTATTAACAGCAAACTCGGACAGCACTAGTAAACTGTAAAGAAATGGCTGTAAAGGTTTCAAATCAACACTGTGTAGACCACTCTAGGCCGGGGTTAGGGTTAAATCCCCTTCTGAAAGCTTCATCTACTCCCAACAATTTGTTTCTTTGGTTGAATATCTCTGTGACGAAACAGGAAACAAGACGTAATTCCGCCTCTTTTAGGTTTCGGTTTTCAGCCCAGGCTCTGTGCCCCCCCCCCCCCCAAGTTCTGCTATACCATAGAAAGACTGCTGGATCCGCGAATATAGTAGACGTAGTGGTAGTAGTATGTGGCTTGGATTGTCGGCTGCATCTAAATGCAACGCATGGTGGTTGATAGTGCTTATTACCGAACTCTGTTTGGAGACAGGTTTGGACCCGGTCACCAGTTTCTCCTTGTCCCCCTTCCCCTTGTGGTGGGACTTGGGCATGGTGGGTTTGTTCCCGTCGCTGCTTGCCATCTCGGTGCTGCTGGAGCGGATGGCTTCGCCTTCTACTTCTGTAAGGAAAAAAGATATTATAGGTTAGCATCCATCCAGTGCCTAGACCATATATAAATGGTGCAAAAATAGCAATGACCAAATGTTCACAAAAAAGTGCATGCAGCAAAAACAGGTACCCAAACCATAAATTAAAAGTTGAATGTTTTCCAGTTGATAGTACAAAAGTCAAAAGTCCAACACCAGAAATATAACATTATGATTTTGGGGGGAATGCTAACATAGACAAGTATGATTTTTTTTCTTAACACAAAGTAAAAAAAAAAATCATGAATCGCACAACAAGCAAAAAAAGGTTGATATCCTCCCAACAGACAGATTGAAAAGTGTGAGTAATAAAGTCTAAATTGAACTCCACACAGCATGACATAAAGGATGCCTGTGTGCCGCATTTACCCATAGACTTTTAATGCGTTTCCCAGTAGCCCAGGACCTTAAGGCTTATCCTTTTTACTTTCATATTCCCATTATCACACTGTGCAACCAAACTAAATTAAATAATATGCTTTGTCGATGATCATTTTTCTCTCTCTCTCTCTCTAAAGATCTTTCCCACCAACTAGTGCACATGATTGTTTCATTAGTGTGGAAGCAAACACCAAAATATGCACAGTCAACAAAAAAACGAATCACGCCCCAAATAAGCTGTTCACACTCCACTGACTCGCCACTAAACAGATATAGTGGCGTGAGCAGCGCGGGCGGATGGGATGGTGTGTGTGTATACTAGATGGCACTGTTGCACCGTGCAGCCGCCTGCCTCCTCCCTGAGCGCCATTAAAGTGTATCTCTGTTCTGATGAAGAGAGGCATGATAATCCATCATTTAACCAACACCCCATCAGTAGCCCCCCCCCCCCCCCCCCCCCCCCCCCCCCCACACCCCCATGAGCAAAACCCCTGTTTGAGCCACGCTGTATACACTCAGTAATGCCGAATCACGCCACAATGCCATGCTGTAATGTGGCACAGACAAAATTTGGGATTGGAACTGTCAACCTACTGCTGTTGCGCATTTTGTGTGTGTTTAGTGAGAAGCCGTTAATGCAGAAGCACTTTGCTTTGAACACTGGCGCTCTGGTTTCACCCAACTGAACATGAATAGTAAAACAGATAGGGTTGTTCCCCATAACCATTGCTATGGGAATCAGACACATCTCTCTATCATGAGAGCAGAGGAGGAAGACTAGGGCAAAAAAAGATAAGGGCGCACAACCGTGTCCAGATGTGTTCACAGCTGTATGTGTTGCTGGCAGCTGGATGCCATAGCGCAGGCTTAGATACGCCAGGTCTTCTTCGTTCTTCTTAGTAAGCTTTCTTTGTAAGCTTGAAATCGAATGCACGCTACAGCCTTTCTGTTGCAAATGACAACTTGTTAAAGAGGGAATCGACACTTATCATGGCATCTTTAATGTGCGTGTGTTTGTATGGCATGCATGCTGCATGATCAAGGGCGCAGCCTCACCATGGAGAATGAGAGAGAGAGAAGGAGAGAAAGAGAGAGAAAGAGTAAGAGAGGGAGGGATAGGAAGAGGGAGGGAGGAAGAAGAGGGACAGGAAGGCAGAGAGAGGAAGGGAGGACGAGAAAGAGGGAGAGTGAGAGAGTTAAACTGGGCGAAATTAATTCACTTTCCTGCTGAGATATTTCCCAGGGCACCGAGGGGCAACAGGCATCTTCATTTGACTTCCCATTGACCCACTTTCTACAGCCTATAGGAAGAGCAAAGCAGGAGAGATGTGGACAATTGCCTCGACAGAAAGATACTTGAACGTGCAAGCTAATTTTCTCTCTCTCTCTCCTGTGTTTGAGAGTGAGAGAGAGAGAGACACTCTCTCTCTCTCTCTCTATCTAACCCACACACACACACACGTTAGCCATGGCAGGCTATTATTTCCAATGAATACATAAACATGATCCTGCCTTGCTTTGGACTCACCACAGTAAACATACAGTTGGATATTTGATTTATGTTTGGTGTTAATAATAAGTAATGAAAAATATCTCTATTTTTTAAAACCATTGTGGGATGTCTCGCACCTGGGAGTACAAGGATGAACAGAGAGAGCGAGAGAGCGGGAGAGAGAGAGATAGAGAGCACATCATGGTTCCGTGTCTACTGAATGAGTAAATAGAGCCACAGTTGTCAGCAGCAGGAGAAGACAGGGAAGACAACAGAGATCCTAATGGCGCTAAGGGCTGCCCCCTTTGGGCCATCACACGCTATCATTGTCCTCGGTAACCGCCACCTCCTACGCATCATCCATGCACTTCACGCTCTAAATTCATTCACCTCTTCAAACGTTTTTAAAGAGCCCTCACCCATTTCTAAGACCCCCCCCCCCCCCCCAAAAAAAGTCTTTACAATAGATGCAATTTGTGCAGCACGATAGAAGAGGCACCAAAGCAGAGGTGATGGTAGTGGTGGTGGTAGTGGTGGAGGAGGCGATGGTGGTGGAGGCGAGGAGTCCCGCTCCATCGCTCCAGCAGCAGAAGTGGCACTCTGATCTGCCAAAGGAGCTGTATTCATTTGGCTTTCATTAGGGGCTTGTGATTACAGAGCTAGACGTGGATAGAGGAAGCAAGGGAAGTAACAATGTGTACTGCAGCAGCCACACGCATTATCACTTTTGGAATATCTGGCCCATCTCACTCGCTGGGAGCGAGAATAGAATGAGCAGGAAAACCTAAGAAAATATAACTTGCTTTTTCATTTTCTGTCAACCTGTTTAACAATAACATAGCATGTGGCGTAATTGGAGAATTTTGGATTTTTAAAGGCAAGTGTGTCAATAAAAAAAAATGGTGTTATGAAAAAATGACAAATTAATTCTCAAAATGATGTACCACTGTATAAAACAGCATGTTTGAGTGACTTCTAGTAATGGAATATATACTGAATATTCAAATTTTCCTCAAACTGGAATTATTAGCTGCGACAGCCTCTGGCTACATTGTGTCTTCAAGCTGATAAATGTTTTTTAGCAATTTCAAATTCAAGATAAGCCTATTATCGTATTGTTATGTTCTGCCAACAGCACTCGCCAGTAAGCTGGCAAAGCAGGCAGCAAACAACCCTTCCTCAGCATGGATGAAGAGAAAGAGCCGTGACTATTGTGCTGGGTATTTTTTCTGCCATCCATACCTGGACAATATTTAAAAAATTCTGATCCTACTTGTCGTAGAATGGTTACAAAACAATTACAATTATGTGAAAAGGGTTACCTGAGGGGTGGGCCAAGAAATAAACAACAGAAACAAAACAAAACAATTAAAACAAAAATTGAAACCTAACATAATTTACTGGAACAAGAAGTGGACCATTTTCAGTGGAACGTTTTTGATAAGAACAGCACGGTGTTATCAATGATAAGATAAATAAATGATACTATAAATGACTGTATTAAGTACACAGGTGGATGATTCCCTTAGAATACGAGATAGTGGCACTAGCTAAGATAAGATGCACTTTATTAATCGCTAGAAGGGAAATTGGAAGCCACCACCTACATAAATGACATTTGAAGAACAAGCATGACAGACAAACAGAATGGTGTTGGGTGTGGCTATGGTTATAGGTGTGGTGTAGGGGTGTGGTCATTAGATGGGGCTGTGGTCTTGCTGTATTGTGGGTGTGTGTGCCTGGTGAAAGGGTGTGTTTATGGTGTAGGGGTGTGGTATTTGTTATGGAGGAGGTAGGAGGATGAGTGATGGGATGTGGCCGTACCTCTTGCTTCGTTTTCCAGGTTCCTGAGCGTCTGGACGAATGCCAGCTGGGAGTCATCCAGGGTCCAGCTCTTATAAAGCACTTCCACTTGCACCATGTATTTATGAGTCTATAGGGACAGAGCAAAGCATTGGCCATGTACAACACACTCTCCTGTCTCGTGGTGAATTGAAATGATGACGACTCAACGGGAACACAGTGCAGGAATTTAAAAAGGGACACTCTATAATAAGACTTGGCTTTTTTCCATACAAATGATCATTTGCCAGAATGATAACATTCTCACTGTATGATTTAAAAGTGCAGTGTGTAGAATTGAGTGACATCTAGCGGAACAGACTTGGCTGAAATGGAATATAATATTTGTAAGTATGTTTGAATTAGAGTATAATCCCATGCAAATAAGAGTGATTGTGTTTACGTTAGCTTAAAATGAGCCTTTTATATCTATAAAGGGGGCCAGTCCTCTTCCACGGAGCCCGCCATGTTGCACAGCCATGTTTCTACAGTGGCCTGAATGGACAAACGGCTCTAGAGAGGACGATTTTATTTTATTTTAACAATCATAATCACTATCTTACTTACGTATATAAGCTATAACCTATTGTTTTACAGACTAAACAACAAATAAATAAATAATTTCAATTATAATCATCTATCAAGGAAACTCATCACTTCACACTTGAGTACTCGATGCACTCGTCGACGATAGCATCATTTTGGAAGTACAGGCCACCGTAGCTTCTCCTACGTTGTTGGAAAGGGAGAGTTGAGGGAAGATAATTGATTGGTTGCAATCTGCAACCTCACTGCTAGATGCCACTAAACCCTACACACTTCACCTTTAAGCAATGAGTCTGTGAAAACACCTCTCGTATTGCATTGCATAAGCGTCATAATTTTATCACAATGAGAACCTACTAGTACCAAGTATAATTTGCATTGTGAAATAATGCACAAGCCAAGCGCGACACTGAAATAAATACATAGAGACATATACCTCTGTATCTGATTGAGGAGAGGGAAGAATGCAAATACCAGAGTTTTAGAACAGTACAAATCAAAACCTAAGACCACACAAGCTACTGTAGGTCCCGTAGTGCGGAACAAATAACGATGAACACAAACTGGTGTCGATATACAGCCAGGGAGCTGCAGGAAGGAGGAACTATTTTGGTTATTTTCTTCTGGCCTCTCTGACTCAAGTGAAGATTTGTATTTGTACTTTTGTTCCGCAGCAGCACACAAACAGAGCTAGGGGCAAGGGGGCTTGTTGGCCAGGACTACAGAAGGGGGTGGTAACTCCCACATCCTTATAGCCACCACATCCAGCTACCCTTCAACACACAATACTGGTAGATTATACAACCAACAGGATTTCAGCAGAGTGTAGTATCACAAGGGTCAACCTCACTTTTTAAAGAAGTTCCTGTATCAAAACAGGACCCCTTGATGGATAGAAGAACAGAAGACACAGAAGACTGGCGTGGAAATCATTTGTTTGGGATTCAATAATGGATTTGTCTGAGTGACCTATGTCTATAATATGTCTCGTTTTCTTTTTGTACCCCCACGTATAATCCAGAATCCAGCAGTGATTCTCCATGGCTATTTCAATATGTGCAGGACATAGCAAGGCTTTGATCTTTGACTGGGCTAATCTAAGCACCGGGTTAATCCTGATTGATACCTCTTGATTTGCTCTGATCTGGGAACATTAAACATGATCGATTGCGGTAATGTCTCATTGCTATGGATGACATCGCCTTATTTGTTTTTTTGTTTTCTTTAGATGGTTTGCACCGTTGGGTTTCTAAAACAGAGGAAATTCTAAGATATCATTATAAAATTAATTCTAAGATTATTAGATACAAGAGGCTTTACTGTACCCTAAACACCTCAGGGTTATTCCAACAGTATGAACTATGTCCTTTTTATAAACTGTACATTGACTCAAGAGTCTGTGTTTTGCAATTGGGCTCTATGATATTTAAAAGAAACAGAGATTACAGTCAATCATCCTATTGATTTCGTGCGTGAACTATTAGCATAGCATCGATGAGTTAATGTGTAAGTGGTTAGCATAGCGTAGAAAGTTTGCTTTGACTCCATCATCGAGACATGAATGGAAGTGTCTTTGTGTGTGTGTGTGTGTGTGTGTGTGTGTGTGTGTGTGTGTGTGTGTGTGTGTGTGTGTTTCATTGTATGAATGAGCAAGCAGCAACTTGGTCAACACCTGCCTGTCCTGTCAGAAGAATGAAGAGGACAACAGCATCCATCATGGGGAAATGACTGCTTGTCAGCTGACAAGCAGTCCTAAGACAGATATGATAACATGCCCAACCCCCTGCTCTCTTGCTGAATGTATTACACGTGTGTGTGTGTGTGTGTGTGTATGCATACACCTGTGTGTTGGCCTGTGCGTGTGTGTATATGTATGTGTATGTGTATGTATGTATGTGTTAGCTTGTATGTGTTTGTGTGAGCCTGTGTAAGTGTGTGTGTGTGTGTGTGTGTGTGTGTAAGTGCATACCTGTGTGTGTGTGTGTGTGTGTGTGTGTGTGTGTGTGTGTGTGTGTGTGTGTGTGTGTGCGTGCAGGTGATTTTTGGAATGAAAGTGTTTGCACCGAAGGCAAAGAGAAATAGATGTGTTAACAAGAGACGTTGAACCGCAGGACGTGATTGAAAATCAAGGGGGCAGAGAGAGAGAGAGAGAGAGAGAGAGAGAGAGAGGTGATGCACAGGGTGTATTTTCTGCAAGAGAGGTTGTGTGTGTGAGGTGGAGAGAAGAAAGAAACACCGCCATGTGTCGGGTGCTACCATCGTCTCCAAGGGAGTCTGACTGGGGCTGTCGGCCGGGCCGCCGCCGCCCGTTCGGAGCTCTCCTCCCTGGGAAGAGTCTGCCGATTCCCCGCTCCTCTTCCTCTTCTCCTTCTTCAGGCCTGCAGACTCATCCTCCTCCTTGTTTCGATCCACGGTGGTGCTCTGGGAACAGGGGGCTGTTGGTGTAGTAGAGCAACACAACACAGTGAACACGATGCGTAAATGGGACCAAGACGGAGCTTGAATACTGAACAGGCTGCTGGTTGGCTGTTGCAGGAAGCTCCCCCCCCCCCCCCCCCCACTATCTGCAACCCCTTTCAGCTCTGACTAAATAGCTAACTTAGCAATCCACTTATGGGGGGGGAAAAATGGGGGGGAAAAAGGTGCCTTTCTCGATAATCATTAGAGGTTTCACAACGTTTAATAAATTAGATAATATCCGCAGTATTCAATTCACACAGAATTTCCCTTCTGTGGGTACGTGTTATATCGAACAGTTGGCAGTTCAGCATCTGTGTGTATGTGTTGTGTTTATTAAGGATGGCAGGGGAAGAGTGGGGAGTGTGTGTGTGTGTGTGTGTGTGTTTGTGTGTAGGGGGGAGGGGGACATTTTCCTTAGTTTCTTAGTTTTGCAGTAGACGCTGTCGTTCGATTTAAACATTTCGTCCTCAAGTTTCCGTCCTCGCTCATAATCCCATCACAAAAAGTTACACAACCTCGGAGACTCCGCCCACTGTCACACTATCCAGTGGTCATTAAAGAGAAGACGGGGGGGGGGGATCCATCCTAAAGTCAAGCATTGTTGTGCACTTAAGTAGCAAGCGAAGATGAATTTGTAGCTCCCATACCCCATGATCGAGTGACAGGCTGGGCTTTGTGCATGTTTGATAGACTGTGGTTGGAAAGATACAACAGAAACAAAATCAGGCCTTTAGAGGTCTACAGCCAAAGGGACAATGAGCCATGTGTAGGAAAGCTTCGAATCTAACCTTGCATCGCCCAGACCTCTAACTCCCCTGGTGACATTTAAAGTGTCAGTCTCAAAGATCTCAGTTTTGTTTCCCTTGGCGATAAGCGGTAATTGCTCACATACATCCCAACGGTGTCGCCTACCGACATCCAGTTCGTAACATTCGTAACGCTGCAAATAATATCATCAGTGGGCCATAGGCTCAATCCCAAATGTGTTACTTCATGTGGTGAAAGATAGTGACTTAACAAATATTTTCTTACATGACAATCTTCGAGATTGCCACTTTAAGGACAAACATGAATAGGGAAACAGAGGAGATACAGTTGGCTACCATGACAACCGACCATACATACTGACCACCAATAACACAGTAGTCATTTGTAACTGTTTCTGGAGAAGAAACAGTTTTCCAAATCTTTCAGCCGAGTGAACATGTACCTCCAGATTTCTGAGGTTTCATTTTATTCTTTTTTAGAACTTGACACAGACCCTGTCGGGTAATGCACTAATGCACTTTTCAATGGGTTTCAAAAACGTCCGTCTATTGAGTGTCAAGCATGTGGAGTAACACAATGGGTGGACATGGTTTCCTGACGGGCAGATAGCTTTAGACGTCCGGGCGCTCTGATTGGCTCCACAGGGATGAACTCCCGGCAGTTGTAATGAGAAAGGCTAGCATATTGGTGCACGGGAAGGAGCTACAGACGGGAGTCCTGCTGCTGTTTGCATTGCTGCTTTAACGCGTGGGTGGAGTGATTGAACACGTTACTGCTGCACAGATTTGTGTCTCACTACACAACATGCAGATAAAGGTGTGTGTGTGTGTGTGTGTGTGTGTGTGGTTGCGTGCGTGCATGTGTGTGTATGTATGTGCGTGCGTTTGTGTGTATGTGTGCGTGCTTGCAAGTCTGCATGTGTTATGTGCAATTTGGACAGAGATCAGATGAGCACGTACAGCTGGTCGAATTCTTTTTTTTAACACACACATACACACACCTTCATTTACATTTGATCATTTACATCGAGTGGAAGGTTTCATTGTTCCTACACTCAAATACTGTTTAAACAACAGAGGATATAGCACTCGGGAGCACTCGCTACATAGCCTCACTACAGCATATAACACTGAAGTGTAGCTGCTGTAGTAACCTATACCCCACCTTTATCGGACAGGAAGTGGAAGATGGGGATGATGACGTGACCTTTGCCGCTTGCGCCGGCGACCTCCTTCTCATGGTCCAGGACCGACAGGCGGATCAGGACGTCGGGCTTGGAGGACCGGAAGTGGACCGTGGCCACGTGGTCCGCCTTCACTCTGATGGAGTAGCTGTGAAAGGGATCGGGTCCGGGAGAGCAATTGCATGTCAACGGGTTTCTTTCGGGCCATTTTGCACAGAAGCTCCATATCTATGATGTGAATGCCAATGGATGACTTAACAGGTCGAAGAGTATGACCAATGCGGACTGTGGGGACCTGGTGCATAGTTTTTCTGCTAAATAAGTGATTTAGCAGACATTTTGATCAAAAGTGACAAAAGTGACAGTGAATTCATATACATGTCATTAAGGAGCAGGCCTTTTTGCCCATTCCTGTAACAGATGGTGAAGTTAACGCTGACATGGTATCTTCCAGATTCACCAGTAGACTCTGCCAATCAGGACACCTGTGATCAGGAGAGCACCTTTAATAGAAGGAAATTAGCTAGTAGATAATTCGGGTACAATGCATCTCTTCTCCTTGTGCGAGATTCATGTTTTTGTCTATGGCCCCTGACAAATAGATGTAATAAACTAAACTTAAAAGGAACAGGTTTCCATCCCCCTCTCTATATATGTATCTCTAGCCCTGCTTGGAACTGTGTTATAAATAAATAAATAAATAAAATGTCTCTACATTTGTCTGGTGAATATTATTCTTCACTTTGGACATACAATCATATTGTTTGACTTGATTTGTCTCTTATGTTGCTTCCCTATGAATCGTGTCATAACACATATCATGGGAAAACCCATGCGCTGTAAAACTGATCCTACAAATAATTACAAGAGTCCTGGTAACATATGACAATATTTCTCTTCATTCCAAAAAACTATAAACATCAACGTATTGATGAATCATGGAGATCGCGTTTCACATTTCTGAACCATGTCATCAACAAACCACAAAGCAGCTAAAAATAATTGCCCGTCTACCTCCTATGCTTACCGACATACGATATTTTTGTCGTTGGGAATATAGTATTCCCTGAATTCCTTCACAGAGAAGCTGTTCAGTGGAGCGCCTCCAGCGAGTTCCGGAAGTGGCTCTCTGGAGCCAATCAGGCGTAGCGTCACCTTGGCGCCCGTGGGGGGGGAGTGAGGCGTGTAAGCCTCTAGTAGAAAGGTATAGCCAAGCTGGGGAGAAGGAGCCAATCAAACTGACTCAGGCAATCTCTTCCTTACTCAAGTGGTCAGTCAGTGACGAATGATTGTTAAGTGTGTTTATTATCATCATCATCATTATTTTTATTAATTATTTTGATCAATTATTATGACTAGTTATTATGATTGATAATGTGTGTGTGATTATGTTTGATAATGAATAAGTACAAGTAGAAGTAGTAGTAGTGGAAGTGTTTTTGGCTACTAATACTACGTCAGCTTTAGACCAATCACATTAAAACATGAATGTTCTATGTGATTGGTCAACATCTGAACCTCACTTGTGGAAACATTGGATATACTCATATATTATCATAATTATCATCATTTAATGGCTGCCTCTGATGACGTATAGTAAGAGTCTTTAATTGCAACAATGTCATCGGAGAATTTGGGATTTATAAAAAAATAAGATGAAGCGACTGATCAAAATAAGGGGTTTTGTTTGCTTTCCCCCACCTTGTTAGGCTGGTAAACATGGGGGGCTACTTTCCCCACGGCCCGCGGCATCTCCTCTCGTGTATCGTTGTTGATGACGTGGAGCTGACAGCAGGGGACAGGAGAGAACACCGTGGCTGACAGCAGCATCTCTCTGGGCACCAGGAACACTTCTCTGGAACCATAGGAAGACATGAAGGGGAACGCTCTACAAACAAGTGGTGATGAAATACTGACTGATTAAAGTGGCGATCTCGCTATTTCCATGTAAATAAATGTCTCATAAGTCACTATTTTCGAATTAGGTCACACAATGCTGATTGAGATTACGGCCCACTGATCAAAGCTCTTGTATTTGCAGTATTATTAATGTTACAAACAGGGTGTGGGTGGCAACACTGTTTGTTTCTCCGGGGAAAAGTACCGCTTATTGCCAAAGGTGTCGCCAAAGAGAACGAAATGGAAATCTTCAAGATTGCCACTTTAAGTAATTAAAGCATCATTCTATCATTAAGGTAAGGGCCCTTTTGGCCATGCCTGCGAATAGCCCGCTAAACAATATATCAAAACTATATTGACCCCAATTAGTTGACTTGAAGGTTTGATCACCAGCACTGAAAATGGTTTCAGTGCTGGTGAACCCATGTCATGTTCATGTTTACACCAAATAACGTGCACATGCATCATGTATATTCATTTTCATTTTTTTGTGGTAGTGAAAGAGTTACTTGGCTTGTTAATATCTTTAACTTAAAGGGACTACTTTTGATTTCTATATGCATAGAACAGCATGTGGGGTGATTTCTATAATATTTGAACCAGCTGGTTTTGCCAGAAAAAAATTAAGGAAGTGAAGTCTAAATCTGTAGTGGAAAAAGCCAGTTTATCGAGTAGGAAAGGCCTTAAAAACCTAGCAAAACCTGACCCTGACACTTAACCAGATTGTACCCCAGTGTGGTACAATCTGGTACATTCCAACTTAATTTGTTGGTTCCTTGTCCTACAGTGTATAGCATGCATCCACCTGAACACCAGCACCCATGAGTTGGGCGTCTCCTGCAGTAGTGGCACAGCGTAGTCAGAGAAGACCATCCTGCTACTCTCGTCCTGCTGGCAGGGGTAGAGCCCTGGTCTCGTTGCCGGGTGAGCCAGAATGGAGCTGTGTGACAGAGAGAGACAGAGAGAGGGGAGAGAGAGAGAGAGAGAGAGAGAGAGAGAGAGAGAGAGAGAGAGAGAGAGACAGAGACAGAGACAGAGAGAGAGAGAGAGAGAGAGAGAGAGAGAGAGAGAGAGCGGGAGAGAGAGAGAGAGAGAGAGAGAGAGCGGGAGAGAGAGAGAGACAGAGAGAGAGAGACAGAGACAGAGACAGAGAGAGACAGAGAGAGGGGAGAGAGAGAGAGAGAGAGAGAGAGAGAGAGAGAGAGAGAGAGAGAGAGAGAGAGAGAGAGAGAGAGAGAGAGAGAGAGACAGAGAGAGAGACAGAGAGAGAGAGAGAGAGAGAGAGAGAGAGAGAGAGAGAGAGAGAGAGAGAGAGAGAGAGAGAGAGAGAGTGGGAGAGGGAGAGGAAGCAAGGTAGAGGAGGTGGAGGAGTGTAGGTATGAGAGGGGAGAGCAGTTGACTGCAACATTGACCAACAAGTAGTGACCTTTTCCTTTCGCTGAAGAATGACTGCGTTACACATTAATGTTGTGGCACAAGAATAGCACCAACACAAAAACAAGACAATTATTTGAGGATTTACATAGACAAAAATATAACAATAAGAATACTGCAAGATGATATAATAATCAATCACATTCATCTTTGATATCATCTTGACAATACGTTGCACTAAGTTGTTTTCGTCACTTTGCTATGTTTCTACTATTCTATATTTATTCTGTTTCACCTGTTCCTTCTCTTGAAGTGGAAAAAACAAAGAAGTTGTCACTCACCACCCCCCTCACTTGAGCTCCACCTACAGGTTTCACCCTTCAAAAAGAGACTCTATTTCTGCACTTTTTCCTTAGATAATACATTCAGGTCGAGTGGAGAGGGCAACATTTTGATGAGGTGACCAAGTGTGTTCTGACAGAGCAAGACCCTCGCAAAGGAGATTGGAGAGAATCACAAATGCTCTCTTCTTTTTTGAATGAAACCAAGGGAGTCAATGAGCTTGACATGAGTACTAAGGCAGCACGCGCATGTGTACACACACACACACACACACCCACCCACTTGAAAAAATGAAAAGCACACACTACACATGCACTACACATACAACACAACACTCTTGCTAAATTAAACTCACACTACACACACACACACACACACACACACACACACACACACACACACACTCACACTCACTCACTACACTGCACTACTTCCTATGTCGGCGGGTCGATGGACCGCCACCACTTGCCGATTGGAGTGAGGAGAGGATAAACAGCAGATGGTACTACGGGGTGAAGCGTGGCGCACAATGTGGAAAAATGCTCCCTGCCTGGTCGCCACAAGACACAGCCTGAAGAGAGAGCTCAGTCTGGGCACGCGGCAACGGCAAGAAGCAGATGCCACGCGGTAGCACATGGCTCCCCACTAGGCGCAGGATAGGAACGTGTATGTAGGTACCGCACGCTGGTGGTCTGGTCTGCTGGATCAGATCTGCATTTTGTGTGTGTTTGTTTGTTTGTGTTTTTTTTATTTTTATGTTTTCTTTGGTTTTATTTGTTTCTGTTTGTTTTGTATGCGTGCTGCAATGAGAAGTACAGTGTTTTGGACGTATACCGCTTTAAGTGATTATAATTATTAAAATGTTCCATGCATTACTTACCAGAGCAAGATGGAGGAATGCTTCTCTGCGTCGGATTCAACGCTCGGCCACATGTCTGCCAGAGTCTTGGATGCAGTGAGATTCTCTTTGGTTCCTGGGCGAGATGACCACACACACACACACACACACACACACACACACACACACACACAAATTAGACATGCGCAAAGACACATGGTATAACCACAGACGTTCCGGCAAACCTGCTTCCCTAAAAGATGAAAGACAACACACTGAGCCATCCTTATTATATTTGACATAGTTCAGGGGGAGCCCAGTTCAGATGGGCCTGTGTTGAAATTGAATTTATGCTGCTCATTTTGGTGAGAAGCGACCAAAGGAGAGTGTTCACACCTTGACATTACCTCATGACACTCATCCCAGCAGGCAGCTCCAGTGATGACAGAGCGTTTCATGAAAGATGCAGTACCTTGGGTGCATGTGAGGCTGTGTGTGTGTGTGTGTGTGTGTGTGTGTGTGTGTGTGTGTGTGTGTGTGTGTGTGTGTGGTGTGGTGTGGTGTGGTGTGGTGCGCATGTGCATAGTACAAAAAGACTGACAGGTTTTTCCTCATCTGCACAAAAAACGCACTGTTCACTCATCCCTACTTATCAGGCATCTATCTACATACCTACTTACCAACTCCCTGCCTAACCAACTACCTACCAACCTACATACACACACACACACACACAAATCATTCCATTCATATAGAGCTTTTAAAGACATCGAAATCTCTTTACATAATGAGTGTGTGTATTGTATATGTATGGGGAGGGTATGACACCTTATCCACATACATAGGCAGGTACATACCACCTGCCTACCCCACTACCTACCGTACCCACCCACCTACGTGCATGCCCAGCAAACTTCACTATACACCCCGGCTCTTCCTCTCCCGCATTCTCTCCCTTCCTCTGCAACTTCCTTCTTCCTCTGGCTACTTCTCAGAATCAATAGCGTCATTATGGAGGGAAGTGGATAATGCCAGCGATGAGTAAGATAATGAGCTGCCATTGCCTCTTTAATAAGAAAACGTTGAGCAACTCTTGGCACACTTTGTAACATGCCAACATTGGCTGGGAAATGGGATGTTTGCTGTTTATTTGTTTTGTCAACTCAAATAGGACAGGCATCCCGATATGATTGCTTTATTTATATATTTTGCAAATGGCTTTTTTCAAAATATTTCAGACGGTGATAGGTCGTTCTTTTAGTCTTTAAGTGCTTCATTCAGAGCACTTTTACTACTCTGAGTAAACAAATCCCTGTAGAGAGAAGGTGTCAATCACAGGCTCATTTCCTGACATTGTGTAAGTGTGTGTGTTTGTGTGTGTTTGACGACTGATATAAATTCTCCTTCGTACCATGTGCATTTGCGACATGCAGTACCACATTATAATCTGGTACTTTATCTTGCTGACTTGGCACTTTATCTCTGCCACACTACTGCTCCTACCAATGTCATATGTTTTTTTATCCTTTTATGTGCTTTTTATCCTTATACCATTTTATGTATCCATGTTTATTTGTAATATTTGCTGCAAAGTGAGTTTCCTTTGCGGGACAATCAAACACAAAATTAACCAAATTAACTGAACTTTTATAAAACAAACACTTGATTGTGTTTGTTTGTGCACGGCTTGTGTGTTGTGTTGGCCATATTCGCTATGTGCTCGCCCATATGTGTGACCTACAGGGAAACGTGTAGGGGGCAATGGTGTCATGTGTTCCAGTCAGCTGGCACAGGACACAGCAAGCCCTGGGCACTGGGAAATAAATTGAGAATGGCAGCCCTTGTCTCTCACCTCTAGCGGTGTTCATTCAGCCACTGGGGGAGCCACCGCCACAGTGAGTAGAAATTAAAGCTGGGGTAGGCCACTTCAAGGTACCAGCCGGACTAAGATAGATTTGAAAAGTATCCAACCGAAAAAATCCCACCCCTCCTTTCAGACCTCCCTCCAAAGCCACTCCCCCAAAAACACGTGACTGGCTCACTAGCCTTAGCAATAGGTCTGCCTAGCCATGTGGAAGCCTCTGGTCATGCGCAGTGAGTACACAGGTGGAGTGCGCGCAGGTTGCCGGGTAGGTAGGAAGATAGACAATAAACAGGCTTATTACAGGCCTGCGACACACACAGATACCATCAGATATACAGATACCATCTATTGGATTTATTGATTGTTGTCGGGATATAAAGAGAACCTCATCAAATACGACACAAGAATTGTTCTAAAAACCATTGCCTACCCTAGCTTTAACAAAGAAAAATAAATCTAATTTCTAAACAAAAATGCTACTGAGGGAATTCTTTTTATGTATTTATGTATTTCGGTAGATTATGAGTAACTTGGTTTCAGGGAACACAAACACATATTCAAATCATTAATGTAGAAAGTAAATTAATAGAAACAGCCTCGATTAGGGTTGGAGGGTAAAACCTCAACCTTAGAATCTCTATCTCTATGCTCCGATACACTTATGTATTCTCCATCTGCTGTACTCAGCCACTGGGGTTATTGCCGGTTAAATCTGTGAATCTGTGTGTGTGTTTGTGTGTGTTGTCCCCTGACTCTCCACCACCCCCTCACCTGTCACAATGTATTAAGTAAGATTGGCAGGCTCATCGATAAGCATTCGTCCCTTTGGCCAGCGGCTCAACGTAAAGGAAGGAGGAACACAAAGCAGGACAAGGCTTAGTGTGTATGTGTGTGTTTGTGTGTGTGTGTGTGTGTGTGTGTGTGTGTGTGTGTGTCTGTGAACGTGCATCAACTTAAGCGTCCACTTTACTCTTTTTTTTGTAAACCTCAGTGACGACCCTCATCAGGGCTTTGTAGGCCTTCATAACTTGCCAGACACACCACCATCACATCACATCACCGTCACCCAGAGAATGCCTTCGTTTGCTGTTCAGCATATAGGTAAACATCAACAGTGGACAAACCCATGATGTCTGATATGTATTTGTATGAATGGAGTTCATACAGCGCATACCATGCAATATTAGGATCTTGTAGTGCATATTCCTTTAAATAATCCATAACAAATGTCCAAGGAACCATCCGATTACTAAATTATTAAAGCTGCTGTAAGTACAATTCGAGAGTTGAAAAGAGAGAGCAGAAAAGAGCAGAAGAGAACAATTTTGAACTAAATGACCAAAGAAACATCCCCTCAATTTATGCTCCCTCTCTCCTAACGTGTTGCATTTCATGCACCTGTGATTGACATGCAAGTTGGATTCCCCGAATTCAGGGAAGAGGTGATTTTAGACAGACCCTGATAAGTCGGTCTAAAATCTAAATTGGCTCATAGAGGCAGGCGCATTAAACTCAAAACAGATATTCTCACCGTGCATTTCACTAACTATCTGGTGGATGGCTATGCTATTTAAAAGAAATTACACTCAACTAACAGCTCTTAAATCTTCCTACAGCACCTTTACTATGACGCAAATGCCTTTTTTATCTCACTTACAAAGTTCAGGGAAATCCAAAATGTGATTCAGCATATTTCTATTTTTTAATCAAAGAAAATATAATTGTATACTTGTTGACAAGTGAATCGGCAGAATACCCAATTACATATAAATGTCGGTCGAGGTAGATATTTCTATAGAGAACTGTAAGCAGAAAATTCATTTAAGCTCATATTTAGCTGAACTTGATAGCAGTCTGAAATACTTACGGAAAAAAGATAAGTCTAACTAAATATCCCTGATGTCACAAGACCCAAAATGCAATCTAATCTGTAAAGATTTGAAACACAGCCTTATGACTGGTGAGATAGCATCTGGAAACACTTTCCCGTTTCCTTAAATAAACCCTCCTTTTCACAGCACACATCAAGATCTAGCAATATTCGCTACGGTCATCATTATAAATTAGTTATCATCAACGTTTCAGCATTTCCATATGTAAAAGGGTTATTGATTTAATCCCCCCTTTCCATTAGACACAATTATTTTGCTTTGCTATGGATTCAGATTGGCTCTCACCCAGAACGCATGGCTACATAGAAATCCATACTGATGCAGCGAAGCCGGTTTTATCCACTGTGTGTTTACCTGGTTTGGAGGCTTTAAGGACCCCCCTTGTCAACAGTCCTTTGAAGCCTGCTTGTAGGATGGTGACCGCACGGGTCTCCCTGTCTGTGGGCTGTCTGTCCTGCCAGCCCTCTGGGGGTCCAGCTACCGCCTCCGCTATATACACACGCAGACACACAAACACACACACACACACACAAGCGCATGCGCACACCCAAACACACACACACATAAAACCACAAGCACACACACACACACACACACACACACATCATCACATGCAGGGCTGTCACATACTGTTTGCATACATAGTTCTGAAGTGTTGTGAGAGGGGATGTGAGGATGTCAAAACAGATGCAGCACAATACACAACGAGACAGTTCAAATGATCACACACACACACAAACACAGAGACACGTGTATCTCCCTACATGGCGTTGAGTGCTTAGTGATGTCAGTGCTGAAGAGCATGGGGTCGGCTGTGAGCGCCTGCACAGCAAAGCCCTCCTCTGCCGTCAGCTTCCTGCCCAGGGCCTGAGACAGCATGGTGTACACTGCCCTGTTGAACACCTACATACACACACACACACACACAAACACACACATACCGGTGCGTACACACACCAGGCAATGTGAAAAGCATCACGTTATAAATACATTTCTTCTTCTTATGGTTGTGTGTGTGTGTGTATGTGTGTGTGTGTGTGTGTGTGTGTGGGTTTAAGTGAACGTGCGTACTTGCATGTGTGAGTGTGTGAGCCACCAGGCTTACCTGCCGGTGTCTCCTTCTTTCCAGGCTGGAGCAGCAGGTCTGTGGACAGCATGCCTCCTTCAGGGCCGTCCTGGCTGCTGCCTGCTCCCGGCTGAAGCTCAGCACCAGGCTGCCCAGCGCCCTCAGCATGGACGCGGCCTGATCTTTGAAACGCACACTCTCCTGGACCACAAAGGAAGAACAAAAGGAAAGGAAATCACTGTATCTTCACAGCTTCATGTGTCTCGAGTGGCAACTGGCCAACAGAAAACCTAATTCCCCAACAATGCCTATTTCAACGGGATCCCCACGTCTTGTAGCCTGACATCGCCAGACCAACTCGCAAGCGCTTTATTAGTCTGGAACCTCTCACTTCCTTTTAGATTTCCAAGGGGCGCTATCAACGGGCGCAGACCAAAATCCCTCTGGAACGCAATTGGATAGACCTTCAACCGATCAGAGCAACCAAAGGTGTGAGAGATCAGCGGTAGCCATCTTGGTTGTTTATGAAAATACCTCAACGGTGCTCCCATAGGGCGTTCCCTCTGTTCAGTCATCCTATCAAACCTGCCCCACATTAGGTGAACGGTTGTGATAGGCCCGACCCAGGCCCGGTCTGCTGTCTGAACGTTAGGGGGGCCAGACGAATATGCCAGGGCAAATAAAACATGAGCTTGCAGATGTGTCTGGTTCCCAGGCTATGCGTGTTGCGCAAGCAGCCACCGCATCAGCACGAGCACAACCCGTCAAAGAGCAATTTCTGCTCGACTGAAATGATGACGCTGAGGAGGTAAACAAAAAAATAACACAATAGTTGACTGACTGACCTGCGCCAGATGGGGCAAGATGGTCTCCTCATCCCCAAAGACAAAGGGAGTCATGCTGTACAGGTGGACGTGGTAGCCCAACGCTGCCCTGGTGTGGATTCCCAGCGTGTGGCGTCTGAAAGAGGAGAGCGGGGGGGGGGGGGGGGGGGGGGGGGTGGGACATAGGTGGGAAATGCAGGTAAACATCACCAGATACTGCCTCCTCACTTATGGAATACCTTGCACGTTCATCCGTCTGCTATGAGCAGACATTGCTTTACAGCTCTGTCACATTTCATGTTTACATACAAGCCACTTAGTTGTCACCATAGCAACCAGCACTTACCTTGCAATCGCAAGTACAAAGACTCTTTTCACATTCTGCATTGCATTTATGCGTGATGTGATTGTATTGTGTGTGTATATGTATTTTTGTTAAATGTGTGTGTATATGCACATGTGTCTTATGTGATGAATGGTGTGTGTTAATTTATTTGTGTTTAATGTGTGTGTGTTTATGCACACATGTATGCTCATGTTTGTGTGTTAGTACATATATGTTTGTGATGTGTGTATGTTGTAAATGTGTATGTGTTGTACGTGTGTGTGTGGTTTAATGTGTGTGTGTGTGTGTGTGTGTGTGTGTGTGTGTGTGTGTGTGTGTGTGTGTGTGTGTGTGAGTGTGTGTGTGAGATGTCTCAAACCACAGTGCTATGAGCCTGACATCCAGGCTGGCTACCCCACTCCATCGGCCATTTTACCGCTTGACATAATTCCGCCATCATAGAGACAAATGGATGATGGCCTGAGCACTTAAAGCAGAGGGGGTAACATAAACCGAAGAAAAGCATTGCATTGTTTTAAAAAAAAACGCTAGGGGCAACTGAGTAGAATGGGGAAACATTGAGGAAAAGTGCAGACTGGAGGAAAACAACATTATCACAACATCCCACGATGGGGCGGATGGAAAGAGAGAAGCCAGCGAAGGAGAAAAGATAAGAAATACTGGCACTTGAGAGCAAATGAAAGAGAGACAGAGAGAGGAAGGGAGAGAGAGAAAGAAGAGAAGAGAGAGAGGGAGAGAGAAAAATAGGAAATAGAGAGAAAGCGCAGAGGCTGACTGCTGCACAAAAGCATTTGCAAATCCAATTTTTGTACGTCTATTCCGCGGGGCCCCGTGGCATGATAAGCTAAGTGCTATGTGTGTGATTACGGCTCTGTGGTAATTGCACTGCCAGGTACCTCTGCCTGACCCCAGAAACTAGGCCCATGTCTGCTTCTAGGTCAGCAGCCATTAATAGAGACTAGGACATGAGAAGCACTTTTTCTCCTGCTTCTCCACGCGTCATAGCTTCTGCTTGATCTTTGCTTTGAGAGTTCTAGCACAGAGAGGGTTTTCGCACTGTAAGTCAACACTGCAGTAAGATGTTTTTTATCTACATTCAGTGAGCAATAATAACTGGTTCCCACATAGGAAGATAAGTATGGGCTTCAAAAGTCTTAGTATAATTATGGGACTCAATAGACAAAAAGCTCATTGGAGATGTTAGATAACATCTGAAAATATTGGTTGTTGTACCATTACTTGCAACTTGATGTGCAGTTAGTGTAATACGATGATATACAGGCATAAGGTAAATACAGCAGTGGACACGTCAGCCTAGAATTCTAGAAGTAGAATAGCTAATTTCATGGTTCCTATTTTAGGACAGATTGATGGAAGAAGCCTCTGTGGGAAGTTGTACAGTGGAACAGAGGCAAATGGAAGTGAGGCAAGAACCGGAAGTAGGGCAGGACTCGTCTCTCTCTCTCTCTCTCTCTCTCTCTCTCTCTCTCTCTCTCTCTCTCTCTCTCTCTCTCTCTCTCTCTCTCTCTCTCTCTCTCTCTCTCTCTCTCTCTCTCTCTCTCTCTCTCTCTCTCTCTCTCTCTCTCTCTCTCTCTCTCTAAACTATTAACATCCATCCATCCACCCACCAGGGGTCCATACTATACATGCCCACGAAGGTTAACCCTCCTGGACACCGCTAGTAAGATTAACCGCTCCCCAAATGGAGCTAAATGCATCCACAAGCACCAAAAATATGACCAAAAATTATCTATTTTGACAATCGTCGAGCTCTATTGCAATTGCTTTCTAAGAAATGAAGTTGTGTGTTGAAATAAAAAGAACGAAATGTTCAATGTCTCCTCCATGGTCGTTCTGAGACATTCAGAACCGCTTTGTCAATGCTGTTGATAAATGGACCGCTTTGCACGTGTGCTTGTAAAAATGACATGCCAGTACGTATTCTAAATGATGTCGTTATCATCTACGACAGCATCAAGTAGCAAAGTTTTAAGTGATGAGGTTCCTTGATAGATTGAATTACAGATGAATTGTGTTTAGTTATTTAGTCCGTAAATGTAAAACTGTAGGTCGCTTACAAGTAAAGGTGCTTTTACAATGAACGCGATTGTTTGTTCTGCATTTTTCCCACATCAATAAAATAATTAAAATCATGAAGCTGAATCGGACTGTACACATACGCCGTGATTTCCATTTAGCAAGAAAGGAACAATTATTTGAATCGCACAAAGGTCGATTTTGGACGGCCCTAGCCTGCGAATAAATCAGTTTAACCAATCAAAATCTGGGTATCTTTGTCATAGTCACCATGGTCACTGTACATGTTGAAGGACATGGTGGAGGTAACAGCCTATTTACGGTTCTCAACAGTCATCTTGTTGCATCCACAGGGGTAAAATACATTATTAGACCTAAAATGATCGCTATATGTTATATGTATTGATCAATAATCTTGATAGCAGTCGGCGCTATAAGCCAATGTTTAATTGCACTGCGGCACATGAATATATAGGTTGCTTTTGATAACATGACTTGTGCAGGTGTATCGCAACAGTTTCGTTTTGGATACCAACTTTCTCCAGAAGAGTGATAGACTACTTTTAGTTATCGGACAGGTAAAACAATTCAAAGAATAACGTCTCCAAAACATGAATCTATTAAAGAATGCACCCCCACTTATTATCATCCCCCTTATCCGTGAACTTCCATTCACTACACTATTTTACACTTGGATTAAAAAGTATGTGAAACTCATTTATAATTGAATCCTCTGAATACACAGGACATTTTGGTTAAAAGACGGAGCATGCTCGTCTTCACTGGCTATATGAGCAGTGTCCGAGAGAGGGTTACGTTTCTAGGACACTTATATATAACGCCACGGTTTGTGTGTGTGGATGTGGATGTGTGGAGCTCCGTCTGGACAGCGGTTGATTTTGATGGCCGTGACTGAGAGGGTTAAGCCTCTTGGACACTTATAGTATAACGGCAAGGTGTGTGGCGCATTTCATATTCAACATCGCTCATTATAACGCTCATACACAGCGACGGAACTAAAAAAGTATTACAATTGGGTCATAGCCATGGGGATGACACGCCCCCCTCTCCTTCCTAGAACTCTTAGCACACATTTTTTCAGTCTCATAGTGATCGAATTCGAGTTCAGTTACACTTTCATCGAAAGTCGATTGAATTAAAAACCCGTTCTCTCTAGAGCCGTTTATCCGTTCTGGGCTACTGTAGAAACATAGCGGGCTCCATGGAAGACAGACCTGCTCCCTATGTAGATATAAAGGGCTTATTCTAAGGTAAGGAAAACACCATTCTTATTTTCATGGGATTATCCTATAATTAAAACATACTTCTGCCAAGTCTATCCGCTACATGCCACTAAATTCTACACACTGCACCTTTAAGGTTTTGTATTCTCTGTAAAGTAGAACAATGCCAACAGTGTTTATTTGGAACTCAAACCACTTTCCAATTACCCTAAAAATATATTGAAATAACGTCGTTAAAGGTGCGACCATTATTCGACTATCGGCTTGAAATGACGACTAAGAGAGTTGACTATGAAAATCTTCAGCCCTGGTGTATGTGCGTGTGCCTCTGTGTGAGAACCCTACCCGGGGGGCAGGGAGAGCACGGCAGCCCGACAGGAAGTGGTCTGGATGATGAGGAGCGGGGACTGAGACTCCAGGCTCCTCCAGGAGTAAGGCTGGGCCAGGAGGACCCCCGCCCTGGAGGCCAAAGACACCTCCTTCTCTGCAAAGAGAGAGAGGGGGAGAGAGGCGGATTTGGATGAGTGTGGGATGTGAGCCCATCTCTTGTCAATAGGCATGTGAAGTGAGGAAGCGGTGCACACGCAAAGCACTGCATCATGGGAGTTGAGCAGCTTTCTGACGTGCAGCGATCGCTCTTCAATGTAGGCCAAGGTTACAGATGAGGTACTTCTGAAAACGTGTTTTTTATCTTGCGCATAACCATTTCAATCTGTTTGTTTGTCCGTTTGGTTTTGCGTTCGCCCGTGCATGTGCGTGCGTGTGCATGCGTGAATCCTTACTCTCCTCCGTTGTCTCTCCCCAGTTCAGCAGAGCAGAAAAGCTGAAGAGAATCTGGGAAGGTTGCAGGCTGTCCACGTACAGGTAGTGAAAGCCCCTCTTGACTGGACCCTGGGGAATACACACACAAAAGCACAAACACGCACACACACATGAGAACACACACACACACACACACACATCCGCCCCCGCATGCAAGACACAGACACACATGTGCATAAACAAAGAGAAGAGAAGAGAATAAGAAGAGGAGGGCTATACTGTTCATCCTATATAGAAACATAAAATAGGATAGTGCATTTAAGATGCATTAGCAGTAGTGAGAAAATGCCTGGAAAAGACATGCATCGCACAGTGAGTGTAAGGTAGGAAACACAGCAAGGAAGGGAGATTGCGCAGCCTCCCCTATACAAAATGTTTTTCACACATGTATGTTTGGGTGTGTTGTGCATCCATGGGTGCAGACACACACACAAACACACACACACACACACACACACACTCCAGCAGTGTAGCAACTGAACTCTTTGAAGTAGAAACTTCAGAATGATTTTGAAGCAGTACGACGTAAGAGAGTGAAAGCATTTTGTCTTCGCTTATTTCCCCCCATACCCAACACGGCATGACAGACATGGCTTCCATTTAAGTTAGATCGTCATCATTTCTTCCTTGAGTGTGTGTTCAATTCAGTAATACACCGTAGGCAAAAAACAAAAAAAAGGGAGACAAAACGTGGTGATCTAAGTGAAAATAATGGTTAGACTACAGTTGATTACTGAATTGAACATGGATTAAACACCCGATATAGCCTAGGTGATTGCACAGCGCAAACGATAGAAAGATCATTCATGGACTGGTGTGGTCTGACTTTGGTTATGGTTGATTGGGTGAAGAAGGTACATAATTACTGGCTGCGAGAAGACGACGCGCTATTGTACGCACTATTTAACGCGTTATATAGCGCGTTAAAAAGACGTCCAAAGCGCCGTCTTTTACGCCGTCGTAGAGTTGAGGAAAGCGGCGTAAAAGACAGCGTTTTGAACCACTAAAACGATGCAGTAAACACCGTATTTTACATCAATTATGATCAATCTAATCAATCAGTCTACAATGGGGCGTCGTTTGGACCCTTTTGGCCTTCCATATGTGTGTGTGTAGGTGTACCTGATCGCTAAGCTGTCCAACGGTAGAGTTGCTGGATGTTCCGTTGGAGGCCACAATGGCCTTGGAGGGGGTTGTGGGTAGGATGTCATCCTGTAGGCCACAACGAACACGAACACACCATGTACACACCAAATAAAGTGAGAATGGACACAGAGACAGTGGAATGCATATTGTATACATGAGATGCGGTGTGAAAAGGAGCTAAATGGTCGCTTCGCCATGCTTACCTTAAATTGGGACTGGTGACACTGGTATGGGTAGGAGTGTGTCTTATGAAACACCAGCAGTGTCCTGGGAGAGAAGGAGTGTGTATGCATGTGTTCAGTCGCACACCTCGCTAACCTTGTCAATGACATGGTGAAAATGTTTGCTGGGAAGACTAGACACGACATGCTCCAAAGCTCAATCTAGTCCACAATGTCTATCCTGTGTACGTGTGTCTCTCTTACTGGAAGCATTTAGTAAAGTGGTCCATGTCCACCCACAGCTCCTGTTGCAGTGGCATGGGAGGAGGAGCAGAGAGGGCTTCAGCCGGCAGCGGGGTGGGCCTCAAGGTGGGTCGCTTTACCTGTGGACCTCCTGTTGTCTCGGCCACCTGCTGCTCTGTAGGACCACAACACACTCACTTACTAAGCAATCGGTCTTGCTGGCTGTGCATCACATTCTTAAGACTCTGTAGGCCATGCCCTCTGAAAATAAACAAAGGTCTAAACATCTAGCTTGCCACTACGTTTTATTCTTACCTTTCAGAGAGAATCGTCGCGGTTACCATAGGTCATTTGACTATTTCTGCTACTGGCATTGCCTATTGGGTACCGCAAGGTTCTATCTTAGGTCCTCTTTTATACTCAATTTCCTGCCATTTGGTCAGATTATTTACATCTTAGAACTTAGAACTATCTTTTAGCTCAAAGCAACCTACCTTTACTATAGTTCTATATTTAGCACTGAAATGCATCTGCACATGGGAAGTAAGAAAATGGGGGGTTCTCAAGCATGTTTGTTTATCAAATTAAAGCATGAAAAAGAAAACATACTTAGTAAAATATGTATTTATATATATATATGGAGTGTGATATCTTTATATGCTGTGGGCAGCAGTGCCTTTTCCTCTCGTGACTCACTGCAAGTTATCGAAGACTCAAATCCTTATCTTAAACATGGTGATTTGAAATGGCCAAACTCCCACATAATGGCATAGTCCAAGCAAGCGCTCACGCACGCGCGCACACTCCTACTCACCAAACACCCACAATCGTCATGCACTGAACACAGACAAACACACAGGCTAGCCCCCGACCTCCTGCTCTTTCTCCCAGAAAGAAAAGTGACAAAAAGATACCAAATATATAAATAAATAAATGAACCCAAAATATATACACAAGCTCACTCTGCCCCCGAGCATTCCACTCCAAACAGAGCGAGAGACCGTCTGATCATAGAGCCTAGGCGACCGGGGGCCAGCTATTCTGCTGCTGAGCAATGGTGGTCTGCTCACTCCACTCGCAGGTGTTACTAAGCAACTAAACGGGGAGGGGGGAAGCAGAAGGCAGGTAATTGGCTGGCTCTCGCAAGGCCTAATTCCACAAGCATCTTCAAAGAGCCTTAGAACCAACCAGTTGGCCACAGAGAGAACGGGGGGATATGCTGTGAAGTTGTCTTCTAATCAAATGGGTACTATACATCCTCATCCTCTTATGGATGCTGAAGCAGTAATTATTATTATTATTATTTCCATTTATTTATTACAGACAGTAGAATGAAAAAGAAGCAGCAGGGCTCTGCTCAGCTACAGTGTGGCCTTGGCTGAGTCAATGTTTGTGTGGCGTCATGGGTGCACGACGTACAGCATCATTATGGCCCATTGTGTATGTATCAATGGCTGACACGCTTTAGAGAACAGAAAAGCTTATACCATTGGATGTGGCGATGCCGTCCTTCTTGCCGTCCTCTGCTGTAACCTAAAGGGACATATACAGAGAGGGATAGGCAGAGAGAGAGAGAGAGAGAGAGAGAGAGAGAGACAGAGAAAGAGAGCGAGAGAATGATTAGGCTGGAGCAAAACAGAATGCTAAAATAAAAATAAATAAACAGAGGGAACGATTAAGTGACAGATATTGGCGGCCATAATAGACGTAGTGAGAGAAAAAGAGGGAGAGATAACGAGAGAGACAGAGAGAGAGAAAAAGTGGTAAGAGAAAGAGTGAAAAAAGAGGGAGAGAGCGGGGGGTGGAAGAAGGGAGGAGCTACGCCTGCACCCTCCAGTGGTTCCACACCAGCTGTGGCACCGCTGTGTTGCGCGTTGCTGGAGAGACATGAGTCCATGTGACAGGAGGGGTGGGTGGGGGGGGGGAACCGCTCCTTCCCTGCTCCCACACACCGCCAGGAGACACCCGTCACTAATCTGCTCCGACCGTCCGCCACCGACCAGAATATGTGAAGTCGCTTACACACGTCAGTCATTTTACATGTGTTTTTTTTGTGTTTTTTTGGAAATTACTTGTGAGCCAAAATGATATACAAGAACTAAAAAAAGGCAACGTACGAATTATAGCATATTAGGGAAACCTAATAAAGCAAGAAACCTCAGAAACTGAACCAACTGATAAAGAAGAAGGTTGACTCTGTGCTGGAGACTGCTCTGGAGCCCTTAGAGTTGGTTGTGGAGAGAAGGATGTTGCAAGCTCCTCAACATAATGGACAACCCAACACACCCCCTACACATCTTACTGGTCAGACAACAGAATGTCTTCAGTCGGAGGCTCCTTTCGCTGCAGTAAGGACGGTTACAGGAGGTCATTCCTGTTCACCGAAATAGCCCCCTACAATGAAACCACTCTGTGCCGGGAAAGGAGATTAATGCTCTGAGTGGCAATGCAAAATGCATATTTATTTTAATTGCACATAAATAGTAATATCTGGCCTTGAAGTTAAACTAAAAATGTTTTATTTTTATTTAGTTTTGTATTCGTCTATATTTTGTAATTTTTACGTACCTAATTGTGTGCGTTTTTGTAAGTTATGTGTGTTCTCTGTCATTTATGCGAACTAGTGCAGTGCCCGTTCAAAACGTGCCGATTGCTTGGCCTCCGGTTTTGCTGCCTGCCGCTTTCTCGCGAATCGCTCATCAAAATAACTTCACACTCGACAATGCACTTCCTTGGGTCCTCAGCAATGCACCCGCAAAGTGTGAAGTCGATCGGATGAACGGTTGTCGAGAAAATCGGAGGAGAGACATACATAAATACAAAGACTCCTGTAATTATTTTTAGATTGCTGCTGCCTCAGTTATATTTCAGTTAAATACAGTACTCTATCCTTCTTAACCTAAACCCTACACACACACACACACACACACACACACACACACACACACACACACACGAGTTGCCCAGCTTTTCTTCAAAACTGATAGCAATAAATGCTGTGGTTTGGTGTTAGCCCCCAATAGCAGCAGGGATACAGCGTTCTATTCTGGAACGAGGCAGAGAGCGATGTGGCCATGAGAAAGAAAGAAAGGCAGAAAATAAGCCATCCCAACTGCCATGGTAACCAAGCTAGCGCGCGGAACACGCTGTACCTGTCGCCGACCGCTTGACATTTCCTCCCGCGCAAACGCGATTTAAATTTTTTCTAACGTGTTTTTCCCTTCCTTGAGGAGGGAGCGCCATTATTCTTAGCTCGCAATAAGAAGAGGGACTTCAAAGCCACCCAGGCCAGGACCACGGTGAGTCAGAGTATGTGTGTGTGTGTGTGTGTGCGTATGTGCATCTTTCGTGAGTCACATCGACCAGACAGACAGAGACAAGTATTGTGATTTGTGATACAGAGCCAAACATCTTCAGGCGGCTGAGGGTGTACGTGACTGTGTGTATGTGTGTGTGTGTGTGTGTGTGTGTGTATGTGTGTATGTGTGTATGTGTGTAGTGGTTGTGTGTGTGTGTCCAGTGTGTGAGTGTGTGTGTGTGTGTATGTGTGTCCTGTGTGTGTGTGTGTGTGTGTGTGTGTAAGTGCATGTGTGTGTGTGTGTGTGTGTGTGTGTGTATGTGTGTGTGTGTGTGTGTGTGTGTGTATGTGTATGTGTATGTGTATGTGTATGTGTGTATGTGTGTGTGTGGCTTTCCTTCTGTGACTGGGTGTGGATATGTGAACTGAAACAAATGGCGTGCTTATCCAGTGGGCCCATGATGCGTCATTGTGGTACTTGTCTCAATCCTCTAATCCATAAAGCAACAGTATACTATTGGCTCAAAACTACAGAACCAATAGTATGCTGTAAGACACACACATTGACTAACCAACAACTCCGGGGACTTTTGACCACAGTTTAATAAGAGAACTTTGATTTACTTTCTGCAGTGAGGTTGGAGGTGCAAGAGAGCAGGTTAGCCATGGTTAAAGTCTGACATCTGTGAGGTCGCTCTCCTGTACTCTCAGGTGCTCTCCGTTTCATCAGGTTCCCCTACAAGAACTCATTCAAGAAGTCAGCCATAAAAGCCAACGAAAGAAGCTGCTCCGTGCAAAATGCTTTGCAGATATTAAACAGCTGCGCAGTGGTTCTGTAGTGAAATTTAATTGGAGGAAGGAGTAGGGTCCCTGTGTGCATACGTGTGCAAACTGACGTGACACAGGGTGCTGGTGATGGAGTGCTGATCTACATTCCAAGCATATTATAAAGGTGAATGTGGTAAAACGTTTGTCTGCACCAGGGGCTGATGCTTTCGCCTTACTCTAAACAGTGAACGAGAGGGGCCCATTTAATCATGGGATGGCCATTTCTCTCTTTTACAACCCTCTTGCACAAACCTGGGCTCTGTGGGCCTGGCCAAATCAATAATGCAGCGATTTCTTCACACCCAACTCATGACCTAACATGCGTTGCAGGGTGCTTATGGAGCTGGAAGTGGCCACCAGCTCATACAGACACATTAACATATGGAACCCTACATCAAGGGCAAGCGTGTGCATGATCGCGTGCATGCTAGCCTAGCCCCTCTCTTACCGGTCACAGTTACACAAGAGGGTGATTAACGCAAGCTCTATGTTTTTTTCCCTTCTTTTTCCTTCTGCCTCTGTTGCTGCTATAGGAGTGCAGTGCCATAATGATTCCCCCCAAGAGAGACAGACACTGACGCACCATCTAATTGCGCTGCTTCTTCCATCGGCAGAGTACACGACCCCTTTCCCTGGTTCAAAATCCCCCGCGTTCTGCCCGCCATTACCACGCCACCAGACACTCTACCTGTCTATCTCTCTCCCTCTTGATCGCTCTCTCTCCCTGTCTGTCTGTCTCAACCTGTCTCTCTCTCTTTCTCCCTGTTTGTCTGTCCGTCTGTCCCTTTTGATCCCTCTCAATCACACACAGGCACGTTCTACTTCTCTTTGTTCCCAACTGTCTTCTCCCATATTCGTCCCATTTGTCTTTAAGGAGGGACGTCTCGTTCTTTTGCACTGTGGTGTCCCACCAACCTCTCTCTCTCACTATCTCTCTATTTATCTCTTTCTCACAGACACATTGAAATGACATTAAACATGGGGGGGGGGGGGTTGGGGGCAGCGTGGTCTTGTCCTCTGTGGTGTTCAGGTGCACAGTGGTGGGAAAGGTGGGTGTAGGCGTGCGTGCGTGCGTGTATGCGTGCCTGCGTTTGTGTAGTGATGATTCAGCAACGAAAGCTTAGAAAGAGCGGATTCGGACGCATTTGTGTTTGAAACATATGCAAGTATGTCGTTTAATTTTCTAATTCTAAAATTTTCTTTATCTATCTATCTATCCATGTTCTTCTCCAGAGGTGTTACTGTTGTTTAGCTGCATTTCTTTGTGTAATTTTTATGTGCGTTTGTGTACATTTAATTACACTTGAATTGTACCTCATTTGTATTTATTTACCATCTCATCATTTTCTTAAGGAAACTTCCCCTCAGCAACCTGCTGTGTGAATAAAGTAGGACTTCATAAGACCCGAGGTGAAGACGCCCTTAAGTCCTGTTGATAAGCAACAGCCGTGGTGGAGCAGGAACGATCTCTCTGTTGAACCGGCCGGGGAGTTTTGGAGGGTTTCAGGATGGGACTAAAGAGTGGAGCATCAGGACTCTGGTGTAGTTGTACCTGGTTGTTAGCAGGGTTTCTGGGTGATTCAGCTGATCTGGGATCAGGGCTCTCCTGCTGGATCTCCTGCTCCTCAGCCTCAGCGAAGGATGACAGAGCCGAGTTGTAGGTGGAAAGCCCTCTGGGGTTACTCCGCCTGCCGTCCCTGCAACACAAGCACACGCACGCACGCACGCACGCACACACACACACACACACACAAACTGTCAGATACAAACAGAGACTCACATTCACTTGCAAACGCACACACACACACCCACACACCCACCCACACACACACCACAATCTCTCTCACGCTTTCTTTCTCTCTCATAGTAACAACATGCATACTCCAGATTGCCTGCTTCATGTTTGGTTACAGTTCTACTACACTGTTAAGTAAAATAAATAAATAAATGTCTGCCACATCTTTCTCTATACATCTAGTCTTATGTATGACGTTGGACATGACACTATGCTATTTTTGCCATGGCATTACATTTGGTTTCTAATGTAGCAACTGGGTGCTGACTATATGTAGCTAAGTTCGAGCAAAGGGTGAGAGAGAGAGAGAGCGAGAGAGCGAGAGAGCGAGAGAGAGAGAGAGAGAGAGAGAGAGAGAGAGAGAGAGAGAGAGAGCCCTTTACCGCATTCCAGTCATTCCAGGTAGTTAAATCCAAGCCGTCTCTAAAACCTCACTTAAGCAATAAACATAACTCTGTGCCCCTCTATAAACAGCCACTCGCTGCTTCAAAGACGGGAGGAATTGTGGTCTGCTGGTCAGGGTGGAACATTTTAAGGCAGAGAGGGAGAGAGAGGGAGAGAGACAGAGAGCGAGAGAGAGAGAGCTAGACAGAGAGAGCAAGAGAGAGAGAGAGAGCTAGACAGAGAGAGCGAGAGCGACATGAGTATTCTCAGGGTATACACACTGCGGTGGGTGGGGCCGGACGCCGCTGCTGTTTGGCTGGTAGGAAGAGAAGGAGCTGAAGACCTCAACAAAGCGCTCCGGCTTCGGCACCGGGGGCACTGAAAGGAATAGGAGGCGGGGGGAGGAACACTCAACAGTGAGACCTCTTGACCCTCTCCAGCTATACTTCCTCTTCTTCAAATGTTTCTCATGGATGGTTACTCCGTGTCGCCATCAAAACGGGTTTTGCGATTGTTTGTTAACACCATTTTGTCCATGGTATTGTAATGACAATGGGTGTTACAAATGTTTCATAGGTTGGGTTTTTCCTTATTTTCCATTAAAGAATATATACCAAATACACCTGACGCTCTCAGAATTGCCATTTAAGTCCATGAAATATCTAGCCTGAGACCCAGAGGAATCTGCTAGCTCATGTTTTATTTGCTCTGGCATATGCGTCTGGCCGCCCTCCCCTTCAGACAGATTACCAGCAGGCCTGGCCTTAATACGATGAACTATGGGAGCGCCCTATGGGAGAGCCGTTCAGGCCTTTTTTATAAACAACCAAGATGGCTGCCACTGACGCGTCACATGTTTCGTTGCTCTGATTCGAAATCAAAAATGAACTGAGAGATTCCAGACTAATACACATTTGCGAATTGGTCTGGCAATGTCAATTCATTAATAATTAAGTTAATTTGATCAAAATATATATATTTGTTTTGTTTGCTTACGATGAGCAGTGCATTCCTGTGTGACTGCATCACAAGCATGTATTTACTTTATTGAATTCTTTCACTGTTTCCATCACATTTTTCCTCCCACATTTGCTTGATCTCATGGGTTCCCCTTGACCGCCTACTTATTCTCTCAACTCGACACTGCCTCTAACTGGGGCAGGATAGTGTGGTCTTGGGGTGTTGGACTAAGCCCCGCTCAAATGTATTGGGTTCAATCCCCTATAACCGGAGCCTAACCCTGAGTCATACTTGAACGAGAAGCCTGACACCCTACCTCCCTAATAACATGCATCTGTATGTCATTCACTGCACAAGAGATTGCTAAAAAGACTAGTCGGTCAGTATATATCCACTAAAATATCTATCCTCACAGCCCAATTCATGTCATCTCATGAGACCATCCTGATCTCGCCTGTTCATATTCAGTTTCTCTCTGCAGCTCAGTATGGCCTTGACCCCAATGAGGACTTTTGAATAATTTTAAAATGTTAAACAAAATTGGCGCAGAGGGGTGGGAGTTTCATGACCAACAAAAAACAACAAAAAATGGCGGCGTCCAAGGAAAGTTTAGCAATCTCAAAACTGTTTTTATCCGAAATAAAAAACAAATCTGCACACAAGGCGTTTCCCATACGCTTTGCCAGCAGCGGTGCTGAGGTGTGTGTGTGAGGTGCACTATGTTGATGTGCCTGTGCACAAGGTGCTGATGTGCACGTGCACGGTGCTGATGTGCACGGGAGCAGAGAGGTTTTAGTGTGATCACTGATTCCAGTAGGGCTCTGATGCATTCCAGCAGAGATGGTCTCATACAACTGTATAACAAGATAACATAACAAGAAATAGCATGCGAGCTCGAAGCAGAGCACAAATACAGTTTTCAGTCTGCAATTTGTAGCCATCCCACCATCTGGGTTTCATAATACTGTTGATTCTGCTCTACACAATCAAATATGGAGGTCACTTGTGTTACCTTTTCTCTTTATGCTTCCTACATTTAGTCTAAAGCCATTCATGAGTTAATGCCAGCTACAGTATCATCATGCATTTTAAATTCTTCTGTAGCAGAGCATTATTTTGCTGTCAGTATTTTTATAATATTTCTCCAATGACAATAATGGCAATGTAACAATTGATGGGGTGCAGTAAGGGGCACTTATGATATAGATGTTTTTAAATCAAAAAAATAGCATTAGGGGCACCCAACATAATGTATAATACGGCTAATTACAGTGGCACTATTCATTTGGCTGCCATATTTGGTAATCAATTGCTGCCCAGCCATGGCCAGACTGATATTCATTGCGAAACGCAAAGGTGAATATCAGGACGGTATCGCGGGGCTACCCTTCATGACCATCTTCAGCTCCGTTGCCCTCACCTCTGGGTTCATCCGTGGCCAGGGAGTGGTCCTTCAAGCGGGGCCGCACGAGCTTCCAGCGGGGCACAGGGGTGTGCTCGGGCAGGGGCTCCAGCGGGCCTTCCCGTGACCTGGTCAGCAAGACGATGTGACTGTGGAGCTGGTAGAGACCGTACTGCCGCAGACACTCGGACGAATCCCCCTGCACGTGGCGATGCGAAAACACACAACCACACACACACACACACACACACACACACGAGCAGTTTCATGCATACAAACATGCAAGGTAATTATGTTTACACATTTAAAAGGTTTACATATTTAAATGTTATGGCCAATTCCGTTCCGGTGCAACTGGATGTTGTAACTCTTTAAGCCGTCAAATGCAAGCCGTCTGTTTGTCTGATGTCAAATTGGATGATCATTATCGTGTTACGGTCTGATTCACCAATGAAAGGTTAAAGATACTTTCAAATGGGTTTTCTTACAGGGGGAGTGTAAATAATGAAAGGAGCCAAGCCTGTTGAGGCGCGGCGTCCAAGTAGAGCACCACATGCCCCCCAGTTCAGAAGCCCGGCTCTCATCTCTCTTCTAACCGCTGATACAACATCCACACTCTGCTTGTTCAGCCTGTGATGGAGTAGCTCCTCTAGTACCTCTCTCTGGACTAGAGTAGGGCAGCTATAGGGCTTGTACATCAGAGTGCATCGTTGGCCTTTTTGTTGGCGATACTCCAAACGCCAAATTGAGAGGACTCAAGAGAGTTGTAGTACTGGGAAGACCTAAATCAACGTAAATATACAGTAACCTAGGCTTATGAAAGTTTTGTCTTGCCACGTCTCGCATGAGGAACGCTGTGGCAGTTTCAAACACAAAAATGTCTCCCCATAATGACAAATCATTTAACGATTAAAGACTAAACAATGACCAAAATGGAGGTGGTCATGTTTGTTTTAAAGGGAAAACCCCTATAGTCATTAAACAGACATCGCTGATGTCTCCCAGAACTAATTTAGCTTGCATTAACCCAGTAAGGATAGCTACAGCACAGCCCTGCACACACATATGTACACACTCAGACACATACACACAAAATAAAGGTAGGCTTGGACCGAACCATTTCATCCCGCACTGAAGACTTCATCCCATCCAGGAGCTGGATTGGATGGAAGCTGGCACACACCACTACCTCTGATGCAGAGGGGGCTTCAGCACCTGAGAAACACACATACACACAAGCACACAGAATTAGATTGGTTCACACGCACACACACACACACTTCAGTTAAGTGCGTGTGAAATTATGGATTATTGCATTCAATAAAAGACACATTTCCCTAGTTAGCCAAACGCCATCAAAATAAAAAGAAATAAAAGAAATTCTGCACTGAAAGTAATAATTCAATACCCAATGTGCCTACCAAATCTTCAGCGGAAAAGAAACACGTAATCTAATATGGGCACAAAAGGTGAAACAGAGAAATCACCCTTTCACAAAGAACAATAAAAACCATCTCTCTCTCTCTCTCTCTCCCCCATCTCTTGCAGGTTTAAATAAGGCCACAAAACTACCCAGGCCATCCACGAAAGGCAGTGCTGCCCTGCAGCACATCCTGGTGTGTTGAAGAGCGCGGGGGCCTGGGAGACACGGAAAATCAATTTAAACCGCCACAATGCACTGAGAGAGAGACAGCAGGAGAGGGAGAGGGACAGAGAAAGATAGGGAGAGAGATAGCGAAAGAGGGAGAGAGCAAGAAAGCGAGAGCAAGCGGGAGCAAGAGAGAGAGGGAGAGAGAGTGCTGTAGCTATTGAACGAGCTTTGTGGGACACATATGGAGGTTACACATGAAGTATTGAAGTGCAGTGCAAGTGGCTCCTACAGTGTATAGTGTTCCATGCATCTCAATAGAGAGGACAATAGGTGTGTGTGTGTGTGTGTGTGTGTGTGTGTGTGTGTGTGTCTTTGCTTGTGTGCATGCTTTTCAAGAAACATGCCGTGTTTCCATGGCCTGAGGCACCTACGAGCAGTAGATTGGTACCGCTTTCCATATTAATGTCACCCCATGATGTTAAGCCTCTGCGCGGTAATTATTTAAAACAAGTGGGATCGCGGAAGATGAAGCACAGAGGCGATTAGTGTCAGAAAAATAAGGTGGGTGAATACGAGAGTGGAGAGGGGCAGCCGAGAAAGGAGGGGTGGGATCCACCAGTCTGTAAAAAAACATAATATATATCAGACCAAATGCTTTTGTTCCTCTTTGATCAAAACAAGCAAGCTAGCTGTCATGTCACGGTTCCCATTTTTCTGGAGCTCACCGAAAGCAATTTTCATGTATTTGAGTTTGATAAACGCAAAACACACTGTATTGGCCGATCGAAATAGGATTACATATTTTGACACTAATGCTACAGAAAAAACAAAAACAACAAGAGCCATTTGATTGTTGATTGTCTCAAAAAACCTGGCAGCTGGTTGGTATGGGATGGGAGTGGGCATTACGTAGTATTACACAGCCATCAGAGCCAACATGTAAGTGTCCTGCCAACCTCGCCGCGCCGTGACAAACAGGTATGTTTTAGTTTTTTTTGGTCACGGCAGGGAGCGCCATAATTTAATAGTGATCAGTGTTTGATGCCAAGCGTTTGTTCTTGTCCCGACTAAATGAATGCAGCCCCGCGGCTAGTCGCTCCTGTGCACCACTTCCACTCCTGTGACCTGAGGGATAAAAGTGCTTGGAGGGGACAGGCATTTCATTAGAAGAGCCTATGTTTTCATTCCTCCTCCCTGCTGCCCTGTGAACTGCACTTTACTACGAGACCTCAGGGGTTTTGGTACATCAAATGTACAGATGTACATTTGGATGATGGCCCCTGCCAGCCGTCTCCCCCTGCTGGTGTATTTTTTCGAACCCAGCAGCCCCCAACCCCCTGATCTTCATATTAAAATAAGAAATGCTGGCAAGCCTGTAGCTCTCTCTTTGTTTACAAGAATCTTACTGTCGACACTCTCAATCCCCTCCCACTCACGCCCCCCAGCCAGCCGAGCTACGCTAGTTCACGTCACACCAGTTAGAATGGACAGAACACTGTCATTGAGTTGTAGTAATTCTGAAAGTCTCCCGCCTACTAACTGGGAGGGGCTCAATCATACACATTGCAACTTTAAACGTTTAAAAGTTTTGTTTGTTATGCTACCATTATGGCACCCATTGCACTCCTACCGACACTGGAAGGAGGGATCCCTCTTTCTGCATTCCATCTCAAGGTTATGGGCTTGACTAGGTGTGAGGGAGGGGGGCAGGAAGTGAGGAAGTGATGGAAGATAACAATAACTCCCGTCATGCCAGGTTGATATGAATGTTGCAGGTGTATTACTGCCATGCAAGGATGGAATTATTGATTGTAAAGTGTTTTCAGAGAGAATATGGAGTTTCTGTATGATGATGAAATATTCATTGTCATGCTCCGTACGAGTTTAATTATGGATGTGGGAGGGGAGGAAATAGGGTTTTGCTCAAACATACTATACGTATAGATCTCACTGTACGGTTTGTGCACATTCACACACATACACACACACACACACACACACGCTCCTGGACAAGCCAACTAGCTTACAAAAGTATGCTTGTGTGTGGCCAAAAGAGAAATAAACGAACATGGGGGAGTGTTTTCTAGCCAAGTCTGTAAATGTGTATATAAGGGGGGGGGGGGGGGGGGGGGGGGGGGGGTTGGGATTGCATATTTTAATGTGTGAAGAGAAGATTGTGTGTGTGTGTGTGTGTGTGCATGCGTGCACGTGCGTGTGGGGTTCTGTTTTTGTGTGTGTGTTTGAGCACACATACTATCTGTAGTGGGTAGAGTGGTGTTCCGGTCTTTTTCTCCCTTCCCTTTTTTCTTGGCCGAATCTGAAATTAAAATCATCATCATCATCATCATCACCACCATTGTCCTCATCATTACGGGGAAAGCCTTGACGTGTAATCGCACCTCGTGTTTGTTCAAACGACTCGATTGTTCCCAAAGTGAAGGCTGATTAGATGAAGCCGCGGCCCGAGAGATTCCAAACCGATCGATTAATACACTGACTCACTTAACTAGACGCACTGAGTGTGCAATTGAGGGTGCGAGTCACCTGTGTGAGCTCATGCATGTGTGTTTGTGTAATGGAGGAGGAGGAGGAGGATGAAGAGGGGGTGCACCTCTACCTCTTTCTGGGCTCCTGATTGTGGGGGACAACGTGGTCCTGGTGTCGCTCATGCGGGAGGCCCGTCCCAAGGCAGACTCCACAGGCTTTTCCTGTGCACAGCTCACCTTCGCGAGGGTGAACTTGGGAATGTTTGCTGTGAGGAATTTCCAAATATTCCCCAGATTCCTAGATCTAGAAAAGAACAAAAAGAAAAGATCAGTTTATGAAAAGGTCTTTGTTGACCATCCTTAGGGAGGCTCTCAGTCCTGAAATCACGTTGGGGTGAATGAATGGGAATGGTAACGTGAATGGGAGTGCACAGGCTCCTATTTTGTTAGCTGACATGCTCTCCCATTTTCTAAAGAATATACATCGTGGCAGTTGTCATGATCCTGCCCTATTTTCTCAAGTAATATCCCAACAATTGGGTTCACACTTTACCTCGCCGTGAAAGAAACAGTAAACGACTACTACGTTGTAGACATATACTTTATGTTTTTACCACCATTTTATTTGCCAAGCAATTAGAAGGGAGGCAAGCAATACCTGCATGTAATACCAGACCGGTTTTGCATCGGTTTGTACATATTGAGTAACAAACCTGAGCCGGGATAGTGCTTGATGCCAGTTGATTGGGTCTCCAGGGGGAGACTACCTAACAACAAGCTAACCAGCTTAGGCAGGGGAAAAAACTCTTCCCTGCTACACTCTACCACTGAACCCCAATTAAAGTTATATCTCGGACAGATCGAGTCAATTCTATAACACCACACCACTTGTTTTTGTTTTACCGCCCTAAGCACATTATTGGCATGGTTGTTAAACACAGTATGGCAATCGGAAGCCAATAGGTGTTTAGCCTAGCTAGTTGTATCCCGGTAGTAGCCAAACTCTATATGGCATTTGTTCACCGCCTCTTACAATACCTTGAGTGAATACAATATTAGCATCGGTTGGACCCCAGCGGGAATGTTAATGCAAGTTGCTCTACCAGTTGAGCTACGATTGGTCCAGATTGAATGCGAAGGAATGTGAAAATGTGACTTACTTGATGGGGTTTATTTCTGGAATGCAGCCAGTGAGGGCGTGAATGAAGGTGAACTCGCCCATCTCCTTCCTATGCTCTGACCCGGCACTGAGAGAGAAAACAACACACACAATAACACAAATTACATTTCTATACACACCTGTGAAAAACTAACTAACTACAGTTGAACACTTTTTTACTGCATGGTCCCGCATCAATTTGAGGGACACAAAACAACAAAGTGTTTACATTTTATCTCCCCTCTTTGTTCTCTTCTGTAGTCTCTTTGTGTTTATGCAGTACCCAAGTTACATGCTCAATTATTTTATTGTATTCTTTATTTAACATTATAATGTCCAACTTACTATGAATCAACACTATACTTGAAGATTGAACAATCTTCCATCAATGTGTGTTCAGACTCCTGTGATGATTCGCCCCCTCCCAGCATCAGAGGTGTGACAGAATTGTGTGTTTGTGTTTGTGTGTGTGTGTTTTTGTGTCTGTCACTTGATGGTAATATCTGTGATCTTTTCTATGGAAAGTATACACAAATAAAAAAGAGATAGAAAAGATAGAGTAGCATGTCTGTGTCTCTTTGAAACTGAACTGCCAAAACAGTCACAGGGGTAAGGTTAAAAACGGCTTGAAGGTAAAACTTCCATCCGCGTTCACTGTGGCTCATGAATGATGCACCTGCAGAAAGAGAGGCTTCTTTGTTTCCTGTCTCGGATGAAACATTTATGTCTCAACCTTCCGCAGACACAGGAACAACCACCTAGACACAACCACGCTACCCATCACTCACACTCTCTTACACTATCTCTCTCTCTCACACACACACACACACACACACACACACACACACACACACACACACACACAGGCTGACTGTCAACCCGGCAGAGTAGCTGTGAGCAGAGCGCATTATGCCAAATGGACATTTTACCCAGTCAGCAAGGGCAATGTGTATGCGTGTGTCTGTGTGCCAGTGTGTTACGAGGCTTCACTCCAAACTTTACCAACGATAAGGAGGTACTATTGCTAACACATACCGTATAAGCATTGCGATTATATAAATAGGAGTCCTACTGTCTGCTTGTAATATTGACCTCGGTGAAAAAAAAGACTGCCGTGTCTACATTAAGACCGTATCAGTGGCTTAAGAGGATTCTACTGTGTTCCCAACAGGCATCTGTCATAGTCCCCTAGGACCGGACTAGGCAGTTACAATGCAGGACCATTTAGTATTAAAGTTGTCTCTTTTTTTATTTTAGTCTTCCAACTCCCATATTTTTAGCGAGTGGAGCCACGTGCAATGACTCACTCTGTGTTGGCCAGCTTTATGAGAGCCTTGGCCAATAGCATGGGCCATAGCTCCCCTTCGGTAGTAGAGGCGGGGAGAAGCATGTTGTCCTCCTCGTCGAACGGCATCGCGTCATCCACCGTCACCTTCCTCCAGCAGCCCTGACGGACACATGGACACATGGACACTTTTCACTTTTTATCTTTTGTTTTGTTGACTGATTTGGTTGGGTTCTCACTCCTATGACGTAATTTATGAAGCACAAATATAATAAACATACTGACTGTAACTGATATGTAAATTAATATAATTAATGTTTCATTCATTTCATTGCATATCATAGTCATAAATAATTAATTAAAAACCTGTGAACACTTGAATGGAATAAACATTTTCGATTGTATCGATTGAATGCTAAGTGTTGAATTACGTAATGCCCAGTATCCTTTGCGCTGTTACATTTACACTTACAACAATTACTGCTCTTCAATATGGGAATAGAATAAAGTGGCTTGTGCGGCAGTGCTTTGTAGAGCAATTTTTTACTTCCTGTTAATGTTAAAATTCAAGAACATCAAAGACGAGGCAGTGTCCATTTGTGTTTTTGAAAAGCCCTCGGTCTGGTCCCAACTCTAAAAGAGCCACTCGTCAAAACTCATTGTGGTACATTTTGTTGTACGTGTTCCCCACTTGACTGTAGTGCACTCCACTGGAAGTTCAATCCACTCGTATACCAAAGCCCTCACAGTGCAACGTTTAAACAACATGCAACATAATGTAAACACATGTGGTTACCAAGTTACAAATAAAATAACTAGTTATTTACAGATCATGAAAAGCATTTCTATATTCACATATGACAAACGTGAATGTATAGTTAGATTTCTTTCTTGAGAGATATCTATGATATTACCTCCTGATGTTCCAAAGAGCATATCAAGCTAAGTACCAGTAGCGGCTCAATGGGATTTCCATTAAAGTGTAAGTGAACCACAGTTCAGCTCAAATTCCAACTTTAGAAAAATGCCTTTTGGGCTGAGAGTTCTAGGAAGGAGGGAGTGGCGTTAAACTATAAATGTCTGAGAAGCTTATGCCTCTCTTGGATGCAGCCATCAATATAAACCACTACCCAGAAAGCGCTACACACATCCACACACACCGTGGCGTTGGCATACCTTCTCAGTGTCTGTGTCCCTTCGTTATGACATCCAAGTGCCCCCGAAAAGGCACTTTGACGTCACAGAAAAAAAAGTACCTGAGTTTGGAGCACGTTCCCAAACTGGCTGGCGGAGACTGGCAACAACGTAAGATTACACCAGTTTTTCTAAATGAGGGTATTCCTTTAGTTACAGTGACAAAATGGCATAGATTACTATGTTCAAGACATACCCAGATGTTTAAAACAAAAATAACAACTCAATTTTAGTTTCAATGTGGGAAATAAGAGAGTTTCCAAGCAATCCATTGGTCCAGCACAGCAAATAAACCTGACAATTTCCTTTTTCATTGGCTACTCTTACCTTGCATCACACTGTATAATACAACAACACATTGATTCTGTTCTGTCATTGGCTGATTCATGCGGGCAGGCAGAAAGATTAACGGCGCTGTGTGATGTGTCTGCTCATGGCTGTCTATGATTAGAGTTTCACACTGCTGGTGGAAACAGCAGGAATTCAGGGACCACAGGCTAAATTCTGACTTACTGTTCCCAGCTGTCTTAGTTGCCTATCTATTACATCACCGTGCACAGGCAACCTAGTCCCTATGTTGCTTTAAAAAAACATTTAATAACCCCCTCCCTTCATAAAACATCTCTTACTTTCATTTTAGGAGACTTACTCTAGAGAAGCCCTGCCTCTTTTTATCTTGCACTCCCTCACAGAAGATTTAACTTCACTGAAGATGTTATAAAAAAAAGGTGAGGTTTCTCTTCTTATCGACCTAACATCTCCCCTGAGTACTAGAGGGAGAAAGAGAGGGCAACAAAAAAGGGGCGGAGCTTGTCCTGTCCCACGGTGCTGCCGACCAATAGCCAAAAGGGCTATATCGATACATCATGTTATACAGTACAGGAGGACAATAATGGGCAATTATACAGGGTCAATACAAAGCGATAATAAGGACACAGTAGTAATGGAGGGCTAGGCAAGCCTGCTAGCAATAGGGTGAGAGGGTTTGGATGTGCTGGCGTGCTGGCGTGTGGGGTGCTTGAATCTCACTCTCAAACCATCTGGTGGAGTGCTATGGCTGGCATGAGCGCCGGTTGCCGGTAACTATGTCATGCCTGCTTGTCTGAGGGGGGAACATTCTACTGCCAGAGGGGAGCCTATTCTTTTCAGGCTGTGTTTGGGAGCACTGTTGTTGATTCATTAAAAAGACAGGCTTTGCTGTTTGAGTCTTTCTGTCTGTAAATATACGATGGGAGCACAAGCCTGCAATTTTCAAACCATACTCTAGTATAGAAAAATGTGATGACCTCCTTAAACAACCTTCCATCCAACAAACTGACAGGACTAATGTCACGGCTGTCACTGCTGTCGGCAAACGTGACTTAACTGTGACTTTTCAGTTAAAACTCGATTCTCTATTTGTTTTTGTCATACAAACAGTATAGTTTAGTTCTGCCCAGTTTTGGTTTGGGCCGTTTTCAATCATTTTTCGTTTTGTATTTTTCTTGGAGTAGCCGAAAAAATCTCTACATTGAAACTCTACACAGTGACTTGTGTAGCTCTGCAACTGGGACACTCAACAAACCTTATGACTTACCCTGTATGTACAGAAAATAAACTTGCAATAGGTGAGACAATCATTATTGACATACACCATTGGTCTCAGGCCGGAATCTGACTCTGAGACTATGAGACTCTGAAGGTCATGAGTAGATGTGCTCTCCTTCTTGTACAGTTCTAAGTCTGCATTTTGGATTTAAGAGAACCACAAACGTTTATTTTTGGACAGAGTATGTGTGTTTGTATGTCTGCACGTGTGTGTGTGTGTGTGTGTGTGTGTGTGTGTGTGTGTGTGTGTGTGTGTGTGTGTGTGTGTGTGTGTGTGTGTGTGTGTGTGTGTGTGTGTGTGTGTGTGTGTGTGTGTGTGTGTGTGCTTGTGAGGACCTCACCATCCAGAAGAGTTTGACCACGTATTTCCCATAACTGTTGTAGAGTGGCGTGTGACCGTTGACCACCTTGCACAGAGAGTAGATGTGCTCCCAGGGCCTCCACCTGTGGTCTTCAGCACCATCACCACCACCATGGCACCACAGCTTCCACACGATACAAATTTCACTGATGATCCACCTCATCATCTGCAAGAGAAAAGGGACATTGAGTTCAAGTTCGTTTTATTGATATAGCACACTTAAAAATAACAGGTGGTTGACCAAGGTGCTGAATAAACTTTTAATTTAACATTAATATAAGACAAAAGAAAAACACAGGTCACACAATCAGACTAAGTGTTTAAAGGAGTGCATACATAGACAAGTTTAAAACAACAACAAACATATATTAAATGGAACCAAAGGCTACAGATAAAAGATGGGTGTCAACAGTAGGGAGGTAGATTCATCATAAGGCCTAAATAACTTAAATCCATTAAGCAGTCAATCCATAAAATCCAATCGCTTGATGCTTCAGTTGTTTTACCCGATCCATCACATTCCTGATCGATGAGCGCAGCGTAGCACATCGGAGTGAACTCAGTTATTTCTGTCAGAGTCATTGTTACCCCATCTGACACTTTATTTACACTTAATTGTTGACCGGTAACAGGGACAGAAAGTCACATGCTTAGACCCACACAGATACCAATTTTGTCTGATATTACCTCACTGCCAAAAAGATGACAGTTGGCTGAGATCAGGTCAAACGCTGCAACACTCTCAACAACTGTAGGAGTCTGTAATAAAGCAAAGTATATATATATATCACACTCTAATATAATATATACATAGAAAAACACAACTGATAGACCGTATAAACAGAGGCTGAGGACAGGCACATGACATATCATTAAAGATTTGCTGTCAACTCTGCAGTGCTGTGTTAGCGTTGGCTATTAGCTTCCTGGAATGGGGCAAATGTGTGACACCAGAACAGAGAAGCATGAGAATAGATTAATCTATCTAGCTGCCTGTGATCTGTCTTAACTTGAAGTTCAATGTAAATAAATTTGATGTGGAGAAGAAATTATTCTCTCTACGTCTAACAAATACCTATCTATCTTAATGCTATGTCCTTTTTACAGACTATGTGTGTCGATTGCTTTCTGCCCATTTGTAAATGTTAACCTTTGTGTTAAACTACACATTTACCTTGCAGATTGTTAAGGAGTTTACACGTTTTCTGTTAAACCAGACACTTTTTTAGGACCTCAGGTGTATGTTGCTGTATGTAAGAAAGAATGGCTGACGAGGTAGTGTAGTAAGACAAGATAACCCACTTCTTCTCCCTATGATCATGATTTATTTTTTAATCTGTATGAACAACAAAACACCTCTAGACTTTCTAGATTCAATATCCCTTAAGCATTAACTAGAGGAGGGGCATTATAAATTATACTTTACATGTAAAAAATGTAACTTGTTACCTTGTTGACAATGAACTCTGACGGGCGTTTCCATGAGTGTACTTTTAAAGATGAAGGCAGGCTAATTTTGCCTTCAGGCTCTTCATAGAACATCTGAACCTAATGAGAATTACAGCATACGGGACATATGTTAGGTATTTCACATGCAGTGAATGGGAATATTTTTATAATGAATGATCAATAAAATATTATTTTCTGCACCACACTTGGACTCTTGCCCAGTTTTCCATCTTTGGTTCCTTTGACTGCATCCCATTTCTCCCCGTTGACTTCTGCTTCGCTCCACTCTGGCCAGACAGGGCACTTACACCTCCTTGGCTCTGCTGGGCCCTCAGAGATGCTGCCTACGAGTGACGGTGCTCTGAAATCACGTCAAACAAACGGCCACCTATCAGATTTGATCCTTTGACATTGTCTCTCAAGTCTAGCCCTGCACTAGGCCTAGACCTAACGTTATGCAATAATTGTTTACGAGTTAATGATTGTGAAACATGCGTAAGTATATAGCTTAGCATTTTATAAGGTGGATACAAAAAAAATCCACCTTTAACATAAGGTATTATATGGTATAGTTTGAATGGCAGGACAGAAACGACATGTCTTGCTGGTTAAATTCAAACGTGTAAGAAATGTGACGAAGCTACATCGTTAGAAGAAAGACAGAAACGGGTATGTTTAAAACTGACCAATCTGACAAATAATAATGCTAGCCATGTCTACTTATTCTATTTGTTGTGCCACCAAACTCACTCCTTATTTGATGCCTGGCCTTGTGATGAAGTCACTCGGCTCGAAGACTCTCTTTTCTTAGGCGGTCCCTTAGACATTGCAGTTGGTTGAAACAAACATGCAAATACAATTAGTGATAGGGAGGTCTTCGACAGCAGAATTAACCCCAAAAAACGTACAAAAAATACAGCCGCGTGCGTCTGTAACTGTTTGCAATATCTGCCAATGTATGTTTACATGTTGGTTGCTAGGCAATCTTCTGCAACTCCCGGAACTCCAAATACGGGATTATGTGTTTGGCTCGAAGGGAGGTGGATCCCTTGTTTTGTTTTGATTGGGGTCTCAACCATTCACGTCTGTATCAAAAATACTAAAACAACTATACCATCTAAAGACTACTTTAAAATATAACAGGAATTCAAATGGAGTATCTTACAACAGGGGAAATTGTATTATCTGGTGTATTTACATACATTTTGATTGATGCGCACCTGACTTAAAAAACATTCCACCTGTTCGAATGCTTCTATACCCTTCATGACATTCATACCGTAATAATGATGCGTGTGGCAAGGGTGCAGCAGTGGAGAGAACACGTGTGACGATATCACACAACAAACCAATGCAACAACCTCCTAAATCGAACCACGTGGTCTCTGGGTTTACATAAACGTTTCCAATTATAGACGTACTCCTCAGTTACTGCCACCTTTTCAATATTTAGGTCTATTTATGTTCTGCTTTGTTATTTTCTAACGGCTTTTTTCATGATTTATCATATATCATATTGTTGAATATGTTTACCGTGTCGTTTTCAAATTTTGCAATTCCCTGTGTTCAGCCGAAATGATGTGGCATTACAGCAAATGACTGGCATATTAAGTGTGGTTTATATCGATTCCTGCGTAATTAATTGATTGACAGTTCCCTGATAAATTATTTGTAAAAAAATATTAGTTTGGACTACCTCTCATCTACTGATATTGATGACATTAGTGTAGGCCTATGTATAGATATGGAATCAAAAATGTACACTCATTTGTTAAAATGTTTATTCTTGTAGAAGTTTGTTCACATGAGAACATCATTTATAATCCAAATTACATATATTTCACTATACACAAAGATTACTATTCCCATGCCAAGAGAATATAGTCCTCGGTCAAATGATCTTGTCTGCATATTATACAATTTAATTGAATAGATGACCAAACACAAGTTAAAATACATATTTTAGACATTTCTTTTTTACCGTTACAAAACAAACCTTCATTTTATTCATTCAGACCTATTTCATAGCAATGTCCTTTTGTGTCCTTCTGTGTAGGTTCTAGAGAAAACACTGACAAAGTGACACACCTCCATATTAAAAATAAACACCAAGTCAACACTTCTGGAACATTATTTTGCTAGCTGTACTGTCCCGAAAAGGCTTATTTTGAAAACTACAATGAAGAACTACAATGAAAAACAATAGTGGCTTGAGGACCAAAAGACGTGACAGATGCCCATTTTCATTAAATACATTTTTAACATATATTTAACATTCTTATTGATTTTAATAGATACAGAGGGATTTAAAACATTAGGCTGGCCATTATAAAGGCATTTGCATCCATTTAGTCTGCTTTTCTGGTAAACCTCTCAATATCATCTGCTTTGTAAAACACAAAAGCTATGTGTCCGACAGGGAAATGCATGAGATGGATGATTACTGATCAAAGAGACCGGGGGAAATATACCCTGACAGTTTGTTTTCTCGATGACGATGGATGTGTCAGTATTATATTTTCAGCACCTTTAACATTTGTCACGGTATAATGGCTCGGGGGGGGGTATTCTGGGTCAGGGAGAGAAACAGCAAAGATTATAATTTACAAAAAGGAGAAATCTTGAGAACAGAATATTAATATAGAATGGAGTCATTTGTAAGCATTTTCTCTCAACTGCGGCATTTTCCTCCCCAAGCAGGCTTATCTGCATCTGTGGTGGGGGTAATACTTTTGGCAGTGTAGTGGAGCAAAGAGACACATAGCCCATATAGGCCCTAGGTCACACGAGGACAAGATACACCGCCGCATGGACGCATGCGTAGGCATTGGTAGGGGAGCAAGGTTCTGGTTGTGTGTGGGGGCTGGAGCACTGAAGCAGCACTAGCAGCACCCGGACTTGCTCTCCGCAGCCACGGGCTCCTGGTGCAGCTTGATGCGGTCTCCGTTGGTCTCCTCGTAGGGCAGGCCCTTGTCATTGGCCAGGATGTTTTCTACCAGGAAGCGTGCCGCCTCGTCCACGTTGATGTTGTCCTGAGTGAAACACGAAAACATGGCAGAATGCTTGAAGGTAAAAAATACAAACACAGGCCATCACAAACACACAAACATTCTAAAACGAAACAGAAATGTGAAATGACTTATTAGCCTCATCGGCCCCATCACATTATTTTACAGTTTTATAGTTTACACTTTGCTCTCACATTGCTTCACTGTGTTCTCATTAGTAGCTGCTCGTCAAAGACAATTTGACTTAAAACCATAAGAACGTCTGACGCTACAACACATCCCATTCTGCTAGTTTTAACTAGAGAGGATGGGATGTAGTCTTTTTGTGGGGGACAGTTTGTGGACACACACACACACACACACACACACACACACACACACACACACACACACACACACACACACACACACACACACACACACACACACACACACACACACACACACACCTTTCTTTCTTTCTCACTCAGTAATTCATTCACTCACCTTGTGAGACACACACACACTGAGATTTAGAACAAATACTGTAAGTGTCCACAACCACTAGGGACGTGGTATTGCGGTGGTCTCGGGCTGGTTACGAAGCTTTGCCTACAAACACACAGCGTGTCACATGCTACGCATGCTGAAGTCTGCGCCGCCTTTCTTGCTTGTCCGGAAGCTGTCTGCTGCCCGGCCACTTCAACCCCCCCCCCCCCCACCCCCCACCCCGCAACACACATCACATGACTCAGCATGGGATGGGTTTGGATTACAGTCACACGTAATGACTACTGAGCCCGGGGGGAATTCCAAAACAATGCAATCAGCCAGCTTTGCATACCTGCAGTCAACAAGCCTTTATCAATGGATGATTTTATGGGCCTGTGTGTGTGTGTATGTGTCTACCACTTAAGGCCCTGATGCCGGATGTAAGCTAAAAAGCGCGATTCTCACAAGGTGAGTGAGTGAGTTAGTGAGTGACTGAGAAAGAAAGAAAGAAAGAAAGAAAGAAAGAAAGAAAGAAAGAAAGAAAGAAAGAAAGAAAGAAAGAAAGAAAGAAAGAAAGAAAGAAAGAAAGAAAGAAAGAAAGAAAGAAAGAAAGAAAGAAAGAAAGAAAGAAAGAAAGAAAGAAAGAAAGAAAGAAAGAAAGAAAGAAAGACAGAAAGGGCAAGAGAGACAGAGTGGTCATAGGCGGTCAAATGAGAGTTTGGGTGGCTCCAGTCGTGGAACAAGCCCTCGTGAAATGTCTGAACTCAGTGTCAGGCAGAAATGTCCCCTTCAAATGAAGTTAAGCATCTTTGACCGGTAGAAGTGTCACATGCAGCGCTCACGGCGCTATGTCTGTCACACCGTCACTGGAAGCAGTCTGGTTCACACAGGGGTTTGGCCCTATGGCCACACAGCCCATTAAACAATAAACCTGCAGTGAACAGGTTCTGTTGTGAATACATTCGTTTGTATTAAAAGCACGGACTACATTACCAGTTTGTGCCTTTTAATCAAATGTATCAACACTAATCCAGGATATCATCGTAGACACCCACGAGTCGGATGAAGATAGACAGTAAACCCATTCAGCATGTGTTTTAATTTTTATTTAATCAGTTTAAGTTGCAACTAAGACTGATTTAATAAATGTGTGTTACACAAGCTGTATTATGACCTTTGTACCATACAGTATATTTGTACCAAAAAAGTGTATAGTGTAACTAAAAGTTACACTGCTCAGCTGTTCAACTCAACATCATTCCTGAAAAATGACCTTCCCCAACAGAGGTTCCTCTCAACCAGTTGACATAAGGTTCAACAAGTGTAACTGGCTTTGCATGGCAGCTTAAAATCTATCTTGAACATATCATTTTTTTGAACGTCAAAACATGGATTTCAAAGAAACGTATCAAAAGGGCATTCATTACACATCCGTCACATTGTTGGTGTGATGGTATTCTAAGTGGATGTAAAAAAAACGATGCCTCAAATGGAGGATATTTATCTCACATGAATGACACGTAACTTCTGCGAACTCTAATATACGGCTTAAATCTGACAATTTGCAAGGACTGACATGAATTATGGAGTGATCCTGAAATGGCTTGTGGTTCTAATTGACTTTTGAGATTTCGGTTGACCATCGCAGATATCTCATCGAGAATCGTCACAGTGAATGCCATTGTATTTATTTTTTTCAAGATAGAGATGATACAACAAGTGTGTGTTTGTGTTCTTTTCACAGAATCTCTCTCTCTCTCTCTCTCTCTCTCTCTCTCTCTCTCTCTCTCTCTCTCTCTCTCTCTCTCTCTCTCTCTCTCTCTCTCTCTCTCTCTCTCTCTCTCTCTCTCTCTCTCTCTCTCTCTCTCTCTCTCTCTCTCTCTCTCTCTCTCTCTCTCTCTCTCTCTCTCTCTCTCTCACCTTGGCGGAGGTCTCAAACCAGCCCAGGAAGCCCGTCTCCCGGCAGAAGTTGTCCATGAGCGACGTGTTGCTGGTGGTCTCCTTCGTCTGGTCACATTTATTGGCCAGCAGCACCGAGGGGATGGGGCTGCCGTTAGCCAGCTTCACCTTGCTGTCCAGGTCGTGCTTCCACTTGGACACCGCCTCAAACGTGGACCCCCGCGTCACGTCAAACACCACGAAGGCCCCCACCGCCTCCTTGTAGTACACCCGCGTCATGTTGCCGAACCGCTCCTGACCTGGTGCAGGGCAGGTCAGAGACTTTAGTGTACCAATATGATTATTCAATTATATAATAATAACAACAACAAAATATGAGTGTTTGCCAGAAGAAGCTTGTTGTCATTTTGAGCAAACGCCTACCTTATGAAGCACTACTGCCTTGTTGGAAATATTTGTAGAAAAAATGACTATCAATATTAAGAGAGAGATTTAAACTAACAAAGACCCTGGATAAGTCTGATGGAGATTGATGACATCCTCTCAGACGCAGTCAGGTATGCATTGGCCAATGGAATGCAGATAAACAGAAGAATGGGCAGGAGCTATTGCAGCTAGTTTTAAATGAATAGGATGGCAGCTACAAAAAACTGGGTTTTTTTGTAGGAGAGGGACTGCGGTGGTTCCCGTGGAATGTTTTGGGATTTTCTTCTGTATGTTATAGCTATTTAGGTAACACATTACAACTTATTATGCCATTGAAACCTGATCAACCAGATTGTCAATGGGGAATTCCACCCTGTGTTGCCTCCAAGACGAAACCAATAGAGGAACCAGCCTCTTGAGCAAGACATAAATAAATGAATTAATAAATAAATATGATTTTCTTTCAGCATACCTTTCAATCTCTTTTAGTCCAATGAGGCACACTGCAGGCCGTTCTTTGGTCAGGGGGGGTTCAACGGGTAACCCTTTGAATTACATCAAGCGGGGGTCCGCCTTCATCCCTACCTGTCTGTTCACATTATCCGTTCTCAACTTCTCTAGCCTCAAGTCAGCCACGAAGCAGGCAGAGGCAGAATAAGACCCCCAAGACTTAAATACTAAATATTAAATACTAGATCTTGACTAAAGGCACCTAGCAGGCACATGCTCACTACAGTTACAGTAGAGTTCATAAAAAATGCATCATCATTGGAGATATCAATATGGATCTCTCGTCTGTCTATTCTATAGTAAGAGAACAGAGTTATATAGTGAGACATGACTGAAGAGAGCATTCACAGTAAATGTATGTATAACTACAAGAGGAGACATCACACGGTCTAAGTCATTTTAAGCATCAACTCAAATATTAAGTCTATCAGGAGCTCAACCACAGACCACGCCTATCACATACATTAGCTATAGTCTTGCAGCAACATATCATAGATTTAACATCATCACCTTGCTTATAGACAAATGCCCCATGGGACGGCTGCCAACATGAAGGTGACCCAACAATTCCAGACCATGGTCACCATGCAGTTTGGCCTCGATTCAAGAAACGAAATAGCAGCCTTGAGGAACTGCGATCACACTTCCTTTTTATGCACTTTCACTACACTAGCACCACACTCCTTACTCTTATAGCGTGCGCATATGTGACAGGGTAGGGGTGTGAGCAAGCCAGTGAACATGCACCGCGGGGCCAACGGGCGCTGCCAGTAATTGCTTGTAATTGAGGGTCTAATTTTAGCCCCTGTAACCCCAGGTGTGTTCACGAGAGGCATGACACAGTGGAACGGCCGTTACTCTGAAGGGTAAAGGACCTCACTTCCAGGGCTCCGCGAGCTTCAGACAATTCCTATATTATATCATTCATAAAATATTATAAGTTTCACTCCTGACAGTAGACAGCTTTTATTAAAGGAAGTGTGACGCACAACTGAAAACACACCATCCGATTACGAAGATATTTTCTGTTTCTTTTGTAGTTCTTTAAGGTAGTGAATTGAGTGAAAAGGTGAAGGTTCTCCGCTGCAGTCAGCTATTGGCAAAACAAGGATGACTCCCCTGATAGTTTGAAATGCCAGCTACTGTGCTTGTCAATACAGAAGGTAGGGAGGGGAAGTGACAGGGGTATCATGTATAGCTTGGAGAGAAGATGAATACATAATGTTATGGTTTATTGGGTTAAGTGAAATTCACTCAAGCTTGCTGGCATTGAACAGAAATATAAAGGGGGAAAGATGAAAAATGGATATGCTACTCAGAGTTTCATAAAGAGCCTAAAAATTCCTGCACCAAGGTGAAGGAATGATTGTGGTAAATGAATAGCGGCTACCAATGCCTGTTTTTCTTGTTGTCTACTAAATATTGCCATGGCCACAGATAAAATTTTTGCACTGATCAGACAATCATGCTAATCAATCAATGCCACACACGCTGGCGACTCGAAGAATGCTATGGTGAAATGTGTAGCTCTCCAAGTGTATTGAGAACACAGATTGGCATAATAAGTGAAACGGCGGTAAGTACAATAGGAGGAATGGACATGGCATTCAAGCATAGTGTTTCCCTCTCACTTCCATAAACAGGTGATTTTTTTATTAAAAAACCAATACAACTGCTGATTTTGACCAGACTCGTTTTAACAAACCACACATTGTTCAAGAGGAACATAAGAACAATGGATGCACCCAACTCCACTGCAATCTAGATTTCAATATTTTTATTAGAATTTGTATTTCAAATTCACTGAGCTGTACTCTGAGACGGTTTATAACTTGGGTAACTTTGCTGATATTGTGGCATGTGAGAACTCTTAAGGATACTAAAAACAGCGGTATAATGGTATAGTGAGATATACCTGTATATTAAAAAATGTACCAGAGTGTGTGTGTGTGTGTGTGTGTGTGTGTGTGTGTGTGTGTGTGTGTGTGTGTGTGTGTGTGTGTCCTTAATTGCTTCACCTTTTCAATGGACAAACTAAATGAACATTGCTCTCGCTGTTTGGACAACCAGTTTGTTTTATTCATTCCTGAGGGGAAGCTTGGTGGACGGCCGCATGTACTCAAGTTGGTCTTGTGTGCAAAATATATATATATATATTCCAAAAGATTTTAAAACTGTCAAAATCCTGCACTGATCCAGGCTATCCCCGTAAGACCATGAGCATCAACGACACTTTTGAACATGTGAAACAGAAACACCTCATTAAAAGAAAGCCACTGGTTAAAGACACGATTGGATTTTCATTGTGTGTGTGTGCTTGTGTGTGCGTGTGTGTAGAGACAGAAGTATCATCATTATCCATAGCCCTAGCAACTCCAGTCTCCTGCGCTTTATAGGCGCAGCGAACAAGTCTGTGGGTGGGTTGCCATAGAAACTGTCCAAGCCAGACATTGCAGTAGCAGACACAGCAGTCTTCGCGTTTGTTGGGAGGCAAGTGGCTGTGAAACTTCAAACGACAACCCCTTTCACTTACACCACCACCATCTCTAACTCTAAAATAACATCAGTGTATTGTACACTAAACTAAACCAAAGTTTTGAAACTAGAGAGACCCGATACAAAAAGGCTGACGTACACGTGACCTGCATGTTTAAATTCCAACAAGCAGCATGTGAGAGGTGACCTTCTACAGCCTTAAGTGTTGGTCAAATTGTTTGGATTGAGGCGACATCTCCTAAGTTTAAAAGGGTAATACGCACATAGTTCAGCCCCCCTACCTAACAGTAACACTCCATTGAAACCATTGCTGTTGGCTCTCTCTCTCTCTCTCTCTCTCTCTCTCTCTCTCTCTCTCTCTCTCTCTCTCTCTCTCTCTCTCTCTCTCTCTCTCTCTCTCTCTCTCTCTCTCTCTCTCTCTCTCTCTCTCTCTCTCTCTCTCTCTCTCTCTCTCTCTCTCTCTCTCTCTCTCTCTCTCTCTCTCTCTCTCTCTCTCTCTCTCTCTCTCTCTCTATATATATATATATAAAGCCCTGGCACAAGGTGGCCCAAGCCTCTTTACTCCATGCCACAGTGTAATCATCATGTCCCCAGAGCAGACAAGTCCACCAGAAAGCAGCAATTCTGGGCCAAGACGGGAAAGGGCAGGTTCCCCGTATCACATGCTTCCACTTCCACCATGGGAGACCATTCTATTCCCAGCCCTGATCACTATCATTCAATGCAGACTGTATCATTATGAAAAGGAACAAGTTAAAAAAAAATATATATATATATATATATATACAAAATAAGGGACTAGATACCTCTGGTCTTTCTCCCTTCGGAAAAGTATGCACAAAGACGAGTTTGCCTTTTCCGCACAATTAAATAGCTTAATGGATGGTCTTCTTAAATGGTCTGGCAAATCAACCTCAACCCCTCTGCTTCCAGCGGAAGTTTTCTCCCCCCCTCTAGTCATTTTTCTCTGATGGTATTGTTAATAATGAGTACTCAGTATTAATCTCCAGCGCAGTCAAACATTCTTTGGTTTATTCGAATAATTTTGGTCAATCTTGGGTTTAACCTGTTGGGATTCGCTTGACTCGAGACGTGTGTGTGTGTGTGTGTGTGTGTGTGTGTGTGTGTGTGTGTGTGTGTGTGTGTGTGTGTGTGTGTGTGTGTGTGTGTGTGTGTGTGTGTGTGTGTGTGTGTGTGTGTGTGTGTGTGTGTCTGTTTAGTGTATTATTTACCCTCTCAGTTCTTCTGCTAGAGTGGTATCTGGGTGTGACAGGCAGACTGCCTCCCCTGGCATGTCCGTCCTAGATGCCTCTGCTTGCCTGGGCCCAAAACGGTGGGAAAGTTACTTTGTGTTTTGTACTTCAAACCGGCAGCTGCCAATCACACCCACACCCATCCCATCCCCCATGATAGACAAGCTAACCGATGTGACAAGCCCCTTAATGCATATCCCATTCGCCTGCACCCCAAAGTTAGCCACGCCGCGAGCAACGTGGACCAATCTAAAAACAGCAGTCAACCATCCTGATGCTTTGATCTGTTGCATCTTATGGGAGGGACTGGAACTCACGCCTTAAGCACGATAAAAACACAACTACAATGCAAGCAGAGAAACGCCTTCACCATCTTATCAAAGATATGGAAATACTTCCAGATTTCCATCAAGTGTTGTGTATTGTTACTTGCTGTCTTATAGTGTGTTGCTTGCTATGTCTTATTAGTGTAATAAGGCCTACATGGGTGACCCTTCCCCTCACCACACCCACACCCACACCCACACAGTTGTGTGAAGAAACATGAGTGAGAGGGCCTACAAACAGGAATGCCATTCTTTAGAAAGCACCAGCAGGTCTCCTAATCTAGCGGCGTGATAAGCATAAGTTCTAGTGTGACATCTTCTGGTGGTGTCTCCTGGGGAAAGCTCAATGGAGTACACATCCAGTATATTATAGAGTAGACTAGAAAGTATCTTGGTGAATTGTAGGGCAACTTTCTCTTCCTGTCGAAGTACATAGCAATATTGGAGCCTACTGTTATTTAAGAACATTTTCTGTGTTGCCTTTTATATGTTGGGTTGATAGAACCCCGACTTTTGAAGAGGTATGAGGCATGATGGATTGAACCCTTGTTTTGTGTGCCTTCATGTGAAAGTATTCGAGGTTCCGGTTATCCATCTGTAGAGCTACTGAATACATTTACACTCTTGAAGAGTCAAAGTTAGAGGCCTGCTAAAATAATGAACTCAATAAAGCTAGAGAAAGGGAATAAGGAAAAAAGAACACTGAGATGACATAGCTTTTATGCACATATAAAAAGAGCTCTTTGAACCCAACTTATGAATGATTAACTACACCCTTTGTTACTAAAGGCAGTCCATTGTCTGCCTTGGACTTCATGACACCATTCTCTTCAACTGTGGTGGCTAATTCAAATACAACTCAGACAGTTCAGCCATTCCTTAACCTCTTGAAAGAAGTGTACTTTATGTGTAAATGCTATAGGAGGACTGTAACACCTATCAAACATGTCCAAAAAGACAGCACTTGGGTGCTGGGAGTCAATTTCATTCAGCTTAATAGACAGAAAACTGCACACAAAATGGGAAAGGTGCGCGCGCGCGCGCGCACACACACACACACACACACACACACACACACACACACACACACACACACACACACACACACACACACACACACACTTATTTCTAGCGACGTATGATGATTGCAATCACATAGTCTGTCAATGTTTTCAAATTAACATCCAGTAGAAGCGCACGAAATCCAAAACAGTATTGACGTATAATATAAAAAGATCGCAGCTACAACTGTCGCAATCAACCTATCCATTTTAAATGCTTTTTCTGCACCCTCACAAAAAGGTTGAATCCGTGATATTCTTACTATAGGTTACATAATGTACATTTAAAAGAAATGACGAAAATACAAGAAAGAAATAGTCTGTAACCTGACAAAGGGTAGTGCATGCTTCTCAATTGAGGCTATAATACATCATCGAAATGTTTCTGCTATGATCGGTTAGTCACGTCCTTTGGATTTGGAGAATTCCGTAGGATGCTAGATGTTTCCTTCTACAAGGTTGCCCATAGCCCTTCCACCGCCAGGTCACATAGCGTTCCTCTGTTCAGGCAGAGCTTAATAACGTGACCTACATTCCGCTGCCAGTTGAGCGCTCGTTCAACTCAGGGCTCCCATTTTCCAATCGGTCGAGGTTTCAGTGTTAAACACGGGCAAGGCCATTCGTTGAGCGTTGTTTTTGCGTGGCATATTGTTGACATGTTGAGGTATTGGCCTGCTTTATTAACATTGATTATTTGCATACTGGATTCGCGTGTGCGTGTGAAGACCAGGCTACGATAGAAACGTCTTTCCTCTGGAGACGAGCAACGGGTTGAAAGATGACCGTGCTCTCACAAAGCCAGCCTTTCCTCTTGGGGAATAGGGACTTTCCGTTTATTCCGCTTCATATTGGCTTAAACCAATCATGTTGCTGGATGCGTGGCTCTTTCCGTGCGTAATTGGCAAACACTCTCGGCCAGCACTTGTTAACTGTTGTTGTTTTTTTACTCAATTGAGTATTTGCCGTCTCCCTAGAAGTTCTGCTATAACAAAGTAGGACTGCTGGGTCCAGGAATACAGTAAATTAAACCCTGCAACTTAAATGAAAAGGCTTACCAGCTATATCCCAAAGTTGTAACCTCACCAGGGTTTTGCTGTCCCAGTTGATGACTTTCAGTGCAAAGTCAACACCGATTGTGGCTCTGTAGTGCTGGGAGAAAAGTTGATGCACGTATCTCTTGATGATGCTTGTCTTCCCAACGCCTAACTCCCCGATAACCAACACTTTAAACAAGTACTCCTTGCATTCCGATACAGAACCGCCAGCCATGGTGTGGGTAAGCGAAACGAGCGACTGTGACAACTTTATCCAACAGTGAGATATTTTCCTCTTTCACTCGTCCTCTCTCATGTAAACTCGCTTTGAGACGATATAACTTTAGAACTTTGTGTCCCAATGGCTGAGGAGAGAAGATGCAACAGAAAGTAAGCCTACATACTGCTCCCCTCCACCCACTTGCAACCACCTGATAAGTCATAGGACCCGGAAGTGTCTAGCGTTAAGTTTTCTTCGGCCCCGCCCACCACGGAGCGTACAGTAAGACCGTATCAGTTATTCCTGCCTGATACTTACCTGGGTCAATGTGCATCATTTCATTCAAGCACCACTCATACCTTAATTGATTAAGTTCGAGGGTTTTCAGGTATTCAGTGCACTTTTGAAAACAGACTTATACATCAATTTGGCATTTCTTCAGGCCCATAATAAGCCGTTTGTTTTGGCTTTTGTAAAAGGTAATCAGGTCTTGGTAATATAAATATTTTTGTTTATTTTACAGTATACTTGCCCAAACACGAAGGCCTAATTCATTCTAGATTTGACAGTGTTAAACAGGTGGCACCCTCATAACTTACATTTCTTAAAATCTTTAAACAACTTCTTTAAACACTATAATAGATCAAAACATTTGGAAATACAATACGATTGCACTATGTCACTGTACATTGTTATTGTGGTACTTGGAAAGTTGCATTTATAGATAAAGAACTAAGAACCATAAGATTAAGTAACTACTTAAATGTATAATACGAGATTTAAGCAAAATTGAAAACACGTAATCTCATTATAATAAGTAACAATCTGTTACTTTGACAACTGATTCTTTTCAAGAGAATACATCTGACTCATACAGTTAGCTTAAAATACCCCAATGCCAATACACTGTTCCTTGACAAGCATCTGTAAGACAATTTCAAAATGTATAAAGTTTTGTTGTTTTTTTTCTCTTCACATTCTAAATGTATAAACATTTACTGATAGTACAAACATACCACTCGTGTGAAAAACAAGAGATGGCTCAACAGTATTACAAACTTTGAGAACTCATACAAGTACTGTGTTTTTTCCCATTACAATGGCACAGCAAACTCCAAAAAACATAAGAAATATCATAAACACTGCATGGTATAGCTCTTTGTCATATCCCCATGCTTATAAAAGTCGGCTCAGGTATGATTGTGTGTAAACCTAGTAAACAACATTACCATCATCTACAATCAAGCAGACCTTTATCAGCTACATAGTTAAAAAGTGGACGCAGGGTAAATTTGACAGATTACAGCTTTGATTGGCACATCGAATCCATATCAGGTCATGTTTCACACAGCACAGGTTTTTAAAGAAAAAGAATTCCACTCAGTCATATAATCTGTTTCTAATATCGAGCACACACGCCTTTCTCATCACATTATCATTCAGCATTGTACTTATCCATAGCAGTGCGGTGATTTAATACGGTTTTGTTTCTTATTTTTTTATGAGGTCAGAAGAAGTGAACGAAGCTGAGGTGTATTCTTATCAATGAGAGAAACGCAAAAATGCAAAAATGTTTTTTGTTTGTTTTTCCTCCAATCCATCTTTGACTGCCACACACAAGCCCATCTGCACTGTACATGTACAGTGTTGCAAAAAAACGGTGCTAAATAAATGTGTCATGATATGCACTGTAGCGATGTCTTTGGAGTTGGCTTTTGTCTGTATCTTACAGTGCAGCGTTTGCACACAGACCACCCCACGTAGCCATCCCTGTTCCTACACTTATCATTATTCTGCTTTAATTTAGGCTTTTTTAATTGCACATCAACTAGACGACAGCTACATCCTTCATTGTGATTCTGAGCTCGGCTTTATAATCCTGTCACATTTTGGCACACAAGCTAGCTAGTTTTGGCACTGTTCCCAGTTTCAGTGTTTCCAGAAAGTCTATGTGGACTCACAGCCCTTCAGAAGCAGCTCTGGCGTTGTTCAGCATTCCTGAACTATACCAGGTATTTATATTTCCTATTAAAAAAATAAATTTAAAAAAAAGCTAAATATTGAGGCAAGCATATGAGAGAGCAAATCAGAGGAAACAAAAAATGGAGTTAAGTGGAGGGAATATTGTTCTGTCTATGCTGTGAATCCTATGGATTTTATGTGTTTCTGTCATGTTCATGTTTGTCATGTATGTCATGTTTGTGCGTTGTGTGTGTGTGTGGGGGGAGGTGGAGGGGGGAGTGGCAAGTCAGTGTGGGTGTGTGCGGTGGCATGCATGTTTTGAGCGTGTGCTTGTTTGTGTGTGTGAGTGTTTGCTTCTCGGTGCACGTGCAGGATCTGCGTGTCAGTCCCGGTGGGTATAAAGCGTGTCGGGAGAGCGACGGTGTCCGCGTTGTCTGCCCTGCTCCTCCCCCCTCACAGGGTGGAGGAGCTCTGTGTGAAGTCCCGGAGGATGGCGGCGGTGTAGGCCGCGCCCGGGGAAGTCCCCAGGTATGAGTCCATGGCCAGCGGGGAGACGGAGCCCTCCGAACACACAGAGTCCCTGAAGGGGGAGGGGGGCAACAGAGCCAGGGAGTCCTCCAGAGTGAGCTTGCTCTTGGACAAGCTCTCCTCCTCCTCCTCCTCCTCCTCCTCCTCCTCCTCCTCCTCCTCCTCCTCCTCCTCCTCCTCCTCATCCTTAGAGTCATGCATGTAGCTGTGCAAGAGGTCCAGCTTGTCTGTCTCGGGCCCCTCCTCTCCCAACACCCCTGCTTGGAGGGCCGGTGGAAGGCGAGAGGGGGCCAGACTCCGAGGCTGGGCGGCCATGTCAGTCAGCGCAGGGTGGGGGTGGGGGTGGGGGTGGGGGACGCTGGAGCGGTGCGTTTCCACCTCCGCCCGTTGAAAGTGCTCAGTGGCAGCGACGGCAGCGGCGCGGCTCCTTAAGTGAGGGGGCAAAAAGGCGGGCGTGTCTGATTGGGGGCCCGGCCCGGGGCGTGTTGGGGGCTGTGAGCAGGCGGGGGTCCAGAGGGGGCGCTGCGAGTCCCCCCCCTCCTCCTCATCTTCGTCGTCGTCGTCGTCCTCCTCCTCGGACAGGTTGTACAGGGCCTTGGCGACGGGGGGCTCTTGGGGGAGGCGGGGGTCTGTGCCAAGGTCGCGGGGGGTCGGGGGCTCACAGCTGTGGGGGTCGGGGGTGTTAGTTAGGGGCCTGATGACCGCCATCTGATTGGAGCCGGCTTCCTGTTTCCTCACATGCACAGACAGTCTGTGCCACACATTCCCCCCCCTCGGAGGGTGTCTTGGACCTGATTCAGACCATGACACAGACTTGCCATTAGAACTACGAACGAGACAGAGAGCCAAGTTACTATCGCAGGAAAAAACAAAACCAGGAGGTGCACCACAAAAGACAACGTCAACGTCACACGGTAGCAGAGGTTCACACGGCAGCCAACACGGTTCGCGTTTCAACGTCCCTGATGCTTTTTCGTCATGGCTATAACGTTGCATGAGCAGCGCTCAGAGGCTTTGTCAATACGCTCTATACGGTGTGCCGCGTTTAGTGACTGCGGCACGTCCTGTGTGCATCTATGTCCGTTCCATAATATGCTCCATAGAGGTAATTATGAACGCCGGCCGACCTGTGATCGTGTTCAAAGCCATTCAGTTAACTAAGCTAATTAAGACCCGTCAAAGTGTCTATAGTGTTAAAATGGGTGACATGCACTTGCAGTTGCTACGTTTGTTTTTAGTAGTGCCTAAGGTGGTCTTAATATGACATGAGTTGAGGGCAGTGCAGGCTAGGGTTGACTCATGTGATTAGTCAGGGGAGGGGGAGGAGGAAGGAGGGGGGGGGCGGTGGCAAGTCATGCTGAGAATCGGTCATTTAAGGTTATTCGGTAGAAACTTAAAGGGCTGCCAGGTTGCAAATCTCTGGGAGGGTCACAGCATCGTTTAGCTTTTTTTTCAAGACAGTGGAGGTTGGAAAGGTTATAAGGTTGAAAACCGCCACTTAATGCTGCCACTTAGCCATGCACAATGATTTACAGTGCTCACCTTTTAAGTCACTGGTTGCTGGGACCACAATGTGTGACAGACAAATTCACCCTTTGTTTGTTTGCTAGTATGGAGACAAACCGTCCCATCCGACAGGATTAATTAGTTGACACAGTGCGGCCTGGAAACTGTACTGTGGTCATATCCAAAACACATCCACATTGTTGTTTAATACAACTAGAAGATAAGACAACACTCCATCAATCCCCAAAGGGAAATTCCGGGTGACAGACGGTGTTCATGAAAGATAGTGTGACCCTCCAGAAGAGACTTTTAAAATAAGTCCCATGTCCACACAGTGTGCCAGGTTAGATCTTTGTTTTCCTTTGCTTTGCCCGGGTTTAGCAGGGGGTTGGTAGACACACCATGACAAGGGTGAGAGACAACACTTATAAAAACATATGCAGGGTCATTCAGATACTTTGTCCTCCTCCTTACTAACTTGTGTCGGGGGTTTGGCTTTGCTGTGGATCTCAAAAGAGCAGGTCTTATGCAGATCTAATTTCGATAAGTAAATCCACTGTTGAACCATAACAGATATATGGCCCCACTAGCTTCAAAATCAACCGGTGACTGAACACTCCCAGGTTGGCTGATATTAGATTTCACAATTGAATTTCCATGATAATGGTTCTCAGAGGGAGGGGGATGTTTGATGGAAATCCTTCAATAGCTCAAATGGTTCCTCAATAGCAAACGCATTGAATAACAGAAGGATAAAATAGACTTCGTTATTAATTAATTAACAACACAGGACAGTACTCTGCACTCTTTCAGACTTTCCTAGACCCAGCTATCCTACCGTACAATTACAGTTAACCCAGCAAAGAAAAACAACACACACGCGCGCACACACGCGCACACACACGCATTCCAAGAAGGTCACTCACTTTGCATTCCCGGGTGCAGGCTTCTTGCGGCGGAACATGTTGAGCAGGCTGCTGCCCCCGCAGGGGGCGGCCGACTTGCCGTCCCCCACGTGCATCCGCACCACGTCCGACGTGGTGAAGGCGCTGCGCACGTTGCGCTCGGGCTTGGCGATGATGATGTACATCTTGGGCGTGAACATGCAGCCCAGCGCCACCGTGACGCTCAGGCTGACGGAGAAGGACGTGGTAATGATCTTGTAGTTGGAGCCGAAGTAGATGGGCACGAAGGCCAGCCAGATGATGCAGGTGGTGTACATGGTGAAGGCGATGTACTTGGCCTCGTTGAAGTTGGCGGGCACGTTGCGCGTCTTGAAGGCGTAGTAGGTGCAGCTCATGATCAGCAGGCCGTTGTAGCCCAGCGGCGCCACCATGCCCACGTTGCTGGTGTTGCAGATGAGGAAGACCTCGCGGATGCTGGGGTAGGACTTGACGGGCATGGGCGGCTCCAGGACGATGAGGGTGATCTCCAGGCTGAGCTGCACGCTGATCAGCATGGAGGCGATGACCACCTGGGCCCAGGCGCTCATGAAGCGGGGCTTCCGGGTGCAGATCTTCTTCTTGCTGCCCGCCAGGATGCGGGCGATGCGGTTGGTCTTGGTCACCAGGGCCGAGTAGCACATGGCCGAGGACAGGCCCACCAGGAGCCTCTGCAGGTAGCAGGAGGTCACGGTGGGCCGGGCGATCAGGGTGAAGGGGCAGATGTAGCCCATGAAGATGCCGGCCAGGATGATGTAGCAGAGCTCCCGGCTGGACGACTTCACCACCGGCGTGTCGCGATACTGGATGAAGATGAAGGTGACGAAGGAGGTGATGAGGATGCCCACGCAGGAGAACGCCACCGCCACCATGGACTCTATGTCCGCCCAGTCCAGAATCTTCAGAGGCAGGGGCTCGCAGACTGGACACCACAGGGGAGAACGACACAACATGTTTGGTTGGTGTCGATATGCGTGCAGAATGACAGCCCAGGTTATGATTAATCCTGTCCTATCACTCTTTTGCACACTTTGCCATGTACTCATTTGTTCACGCATCTCTCTCTAATGGTGATGTGTGTGTGTGTGTGTGTGTGTGTGTGTGTGTGTGTGTGTGTGTGTGTGTGTGTGTGCGTGAGAGTTTGATTTGCTGGTGCAGCAACATGTTGTATATGTCTGTTCATGTGCAACTTTCCTGTAACATAGTTATTATCTCATACTGGAAAAGGCTTATAGAAGACTAATAGGAGAGAATTGCCATCCAGTAATGACTCAGCAAGCCATAAGTGATGCTCTACTCTTAGCAACTTTTAAATAGTCTCCACTGCAGTTGGGACTTTAAAGTCAAATTGTTTCTGGAATTCATGGGCCATATATACATTATCAAATCAAACGATGTGATTAAAACTGCATTTATCCAATGTTCCCAAAATAGCACAAAGGGGTACAGAAAATAATAAAGACCAAAAAGACAAGAAGGATAGTAATAACCTCCAAGTTATAACATTGTTTTATATTATCCAACGAAAATGACTTTTGTATAAAATAATGACTTCTGGTGGTGTTGCCCGTTATGCCTGTGCTCCGTTCTGAGTGTGCTAGCAATAAACGACGCAACGCTACAGTGACCTCATACCCGGCTTCAGCCAAGCAAAGGTCAGTGCACATCACGAAGGAAGAAAGGAACAAGCAAGAAATGACATGAGGTTGGTTCGGCTCAAGGGGAAAACAGTGGCAGATATTTGGATACCATTCAGCAGAGGCTTTATCCAAAAACCACTTACAGTGACTTCAGATACGGCTCATTAACGAGCAGCTAGGGGTTCAGCACCTGGCTCAAGGATGCCTTCAGGTAGACGGCAGACTTTGGCTTGAGCTCAGTAAAAGCACACTCGCCGCTAGGCTATCATGCCCCCTATTTATGTATTCATTATGTTTGTTTGTTTGTCTGTCTGTCTGTCCTTTACCTTCCAGCTCCTCGTCGGGCCACCAGCCCAGCTCGCAGGCCTTGCAGGTGAACTCGTCCTGGACATACTCATTGTCCTTACAGGTGGTGCAGATCCAGCAGCAACTCACCTCCCCCTTCCTGATCACCTGCACACACGCACGCACACACACGCACACACACGCACACACACGCACACAACTTCATCATCATTACATAGTCTCCAGTGGTCAAAGCAGACACCGGTGCTGCAAAGTGATGAGCTATAGGATAATAGTTGCAATACTGGGTAGTACGATACAGGTAGAAGTAGTGGCCCAGGAGTGGCCCAGAATAACATGGGGGGGGGGGGGGGGGGGGGGCATCTACTCAATATGCAGCTTTGGCTTTCACCCTCAAAATATATTCATTTTGAGATACTGATGCATGCATTCAGATGGGGAAATGTATACTGGTGTGTATATGTATATATATATATATTGTTTGTTGGTTGGTTTTTGTCAACTGGTGGGTTTTGTAATTCCGATTCGGGTAGGTAGATTAAAATAAATTCCCCCTTGGTCTCACCTCTGCTAGTTTGTAATCTGCAAATCTCTATGTACAGTGTGGCAGATATCTCTACACGCTACTGCGCTAACTCCTGCTTACTGTGGTTGTTCCTTTTCTTAGGTCTATTAAATCCTCCAGACTGGTGCTGCAGTGTTTTCAGCTGGTCACAAATGACAGGTGAACATGATGAGGACGGAGCTTGACATCCACGGTGGAGGTTTGGAGACAACCGATAGTAACCACTACTACCGCTGCTGCCATGAAAACACGAGTGTTTCATTGTGCGTTTCTGGGCTCAAAAACCCTGAGACATGACACTGATTCGACCAACAGAGCCGAGTGCTGCATTTACATTCCTCTCTCCCGGAGAAGCCCTTATCAGCGCTCTGATATGTAAAACAGGAAGATGCAAGGAGCCAGGATAACAAAGCAGATATTGGGGTGTGGGAGGGGGGGGGGAGGGGGGCTCTTATGATTGGTATGTCAAAACCCAACTTGTCGTAACTAAAGTTAAGTCAATTCAAGTAAATTTGATTTGTATATACCTTAATCACAGTTACAGTCTCAAAGGGCTCAATTTAAATCGGCAGACACCGATTTCACTCAGACTTTAAACTTTTTGTATCACCAACTCCGATATGATAATCTCATTCAATCGTGACTAAGTGATCTAACAAACAAACCATTTACTTCACACTCAACAGGGAATCATGGCAAATGACGAGTGACAGTAAACAGTAGCTAGTGCCAAGTCCTTCCCCCTCACCTTGATCTGTCCTCTGGAGCAGGGCTCGCTGCAGACGGAGCGCACCATCTCGCTGCTGTTCATCAACAGCTTGGCGTCGTCCATGCTCAGGAGGCCCTCGTGCCAGAAGCCCACGCGCAGGTAGTCGTAGCCGTCCTCGCCCATGTTCTGGAGGTTCATGATGTCGTACCTGATCCACAAGGAGGGGGGAGGGGGGGAAGGGCGAGCCAGAGGAGAGGAAAAAAGGGGTGGGAAGGGTCAGCTTTAGAACGAGTTGAGCGAAAGAGTTGGTGAAAATACAGAGGAAAGCGACGGGCTGACTGACAAGTGACAGGAGACAGAAAGATGTTAGGGTGGAAGGGAGGGAGGGAGGGAGGGAGGGAGGGAGGGAGGGAGGGAGGGAGGGAGGGAGGGAGGGAGGGAGGGAGGGAGGGAGGGAGGGAGGGAGGGAGGGGGGGGTAGCTATAGCAGTCAAGAGTGCACGGACGCGGGGTAACCAGGGGTGATAAGGATATGAAGGCGATCCTGGAGCTTAGGGAACCACTCTCTTTCTTCTTCTTTTTTTACAAAGCGTGAGCCACATGAATACCTTGCCACCGTAAACATTGACATTCTACAAAACAATCAAAGGTAAGGATTTTTTATTTTATAGTGACCCCGATATTTTAATAAAGAAACGTGAGGTGACGTTTTGTCGCCGCAGCAACTGACCTCTAGCTAGGTGGGAAGTGGCAAGGTCATTGTGTCCATGTGGTGAAATGACGGCTGTTGCACATCAAATGTGTGTGCTTGTGTGTGTATGTGTGTGTGTGCACTGTGTGTATGTTTACGATGTGTGCGTTGGCGTGCGTGTGGGTGTGTGTGCCTGTGTGTGTGCACTGTTTGTGTGTGTATATGTTTACACCGTGTGTGTGTGTGTGTGTGTTTGCACTGTGTTTCTGCCCAAAGTGTGAGCGCAAGGTACAAGCGCAATTTGTGTTTGAGCCTCAGTGTAGGTGACTCATAAAGACAAAAACAAAAAAAAACTTGAAAGACGCTAAATCATTCTCCAATCACCAACACGACAACATTCGATCCAACTGTACCATTCCCATCTCCCGGCTGTTACTTTGCATATGCGGATTCCATAGCCACTCCTCCTTACAGTACCTGCCAGGCGTATCTCCGTTTTCGTCAAAGTAGACCTCCTCCCCGGAGACGCCCCTGAAGGAGGTCTTGAGCAGACTATCCAGCAGCTTGCTCCCGTCTATGGGGTCCATGGCCTCGCAGAGCCCCGGCTGCCCTGGGCACAGCTCGGTGTGCAGGTCATGGAGACCGTGGGCCATGGCGTAGATAGCGTTGATGACAAAGCCCATCTTGCTGTCCTGCACGTAGTTCTCGTGTAGGCTCTCGTTTCCTGTAAGGAGGGGAAACAAACCGGGAGGTGGGGAGGGGGGGGGGGGATATTAGAAGAGAGGACGCTGGGGAACCGGTCACACGCCTGCTAAAGGGTTTCGGATTGGTTTTGTAGATTTGGTTGTTTCGGGTTTTGTATTGGGAATGAAGCGACTATGCCGGAAGACCAAAGGTGTTCATGACACGATGACACAATGCGTGCCGTGTGTCCCAGCTTCCCCTGGGAACAGATGGGACTCCTATGATGCAAAACACCCCTTCTGCTTAGCAGACACCGAATAGAATAGCCCTGTCGGTGTGTCTACAGGCCTCATTGTTGAAAACAGATGCGTAAAACTGTGCGCGGCAAATAAAGAAATTCAAAACATGAAGTCAGCCATTGATCCACAAGTTGAAAAGATACGAGGGTGTGATCACTTGAAGCTCTTTATTATCTACAAACAATCTGGCCCTCCCCTGTTGTTGCCGGTTGCCTGTTTGAGGTGCAGCCATTCCATTGCATTAACAACTACATGCGGGAGAGGGAGGTCTAGCTGGTACAAACGTTGTCCTTGGACCACAGTGATACGTGAGGGGGTTCGTACAAACATTGTGCACCGGTGACTCACTCCTTTGTGATCCTCCTCATTGAAAACCTCTTCATGTGTTGTTGCTCTGTGGCAGAGTTTGACTGACGCGACTCCCACCTTGGGTAGGAGTCCCATACTGCCAATTTATTTAAGCTCTATGCTTGTTTCGCTCATCCCGTCGCGGCTCACACAAGTGCGGAGATGGGGAGCTGTGATGGGCCAAGAATCAGTCAAACCCTCCCTCGTGCCATGGGGAGTGAAGTGCTTACACAGTTTTGTGTAGGGGGATTGGGGGGGGGGGGGGGGGGGGGGGGGGGCACAACACCATAACCATCACCAGAGCCTTGGTCAAATGTATGCACTTACCACCCTGAAGGTCTTTGGAAAGTAGAATTGTAAGGTGAAAGAATACAGTAGATAGAGAAACAGTAATTACTCATAAGTTAACACATTTTACTATTTATT
>JACYXH010000249.1:4087648-4150148 GCA_026745465.1 Lota lota
AAGGAAGCCCTGATCTCAACACACTGTACTGAAAAAGGAAGCCCTGATCTCATTGTACTGTACTGAAACAAAGGGAGCGTTTCACAGAATCTACATGCGATCCTCCTCCAGTGATGTCCAGATGCCAGCATGCTATTTTTGATCACGCTATTGTCACTCGCCCTTCCCCTGGCACATGCGAAAACGAGGCAGCCATCAGAGAGAGAGAGGTCCTTGAGAAAGTGTTGTTGGTTTGAATCAACCTCAGGTGCTTGTCGTGACTATTCAAATCCATCACCTTTTTGCCGCTCGAACACTCGATCGATCGATACTACCGGTTTAACTTTCATAGTCCATTTTCACGTTGAAAGCCACACGTCCACAAGAAACATGTTTTTTGGGGGGGGGGGGTCATGTGAAGATATGGCTTGGGCGCTGAGCTATGCCCTCAGCTCTTACTAATGTATCTTTAGCCGCTAAAGAGAGAGGAAGAGAGCCTCCAAACGGAGGCTCTGGAAGAAAAGGGAGCTGTTTCTGGGAAAGCTGAGCCCTGCAGAGTTACACATCATCATCATCATTATCTTCTTCATCATCTTCCTCACACTCCTCGCTGTCAATTGTGTAGGAACCCACGGCAACCACTACCGCCACAGTATGAGGTTCTGATCCAGATGAGGGGGGAAAGAAACACACACAGAGATAATTGGACACACTGGGCCGTAGCCAATCGAGGTGGCACATGGTGGCAATGGCCCCCCTTTGAAAAATTTGACCCCTGCCCCCCACCTAAGTGCCCCCTATTTTATATTGTAGTAGTTTACGTCCATAAAATATTGCAGAATGTCTCCTTACCCAAATGTGATGCAATTTAGCGCACAGTGTCATTATTATCAAAAGCGGACCGCATATTCCTATTTTCTGGAAAACCATACGGCCAACACATGAATATTATTTAGTGCAATTTAAGGAATATGAAGGGAAAGTGTTCTCACTCAAATCTCTGAGTAAATCCTTCATAGTGCTGAATTGTTTTCTTGTCTCGGTTGAAATATTTCTCACACCCCTGAAAATATTGCATCTGGATGTCGTAAAGATGTGACTATTCTATTCTATTTCTAACTTTTTCATTGGCATTTACCTCCAAATCACAAGCTATTCCAGTCAGGTTTTGGAATCAGTGGGATAGAAAATGTTGCTTATAAAGAACCAATCAAGGCTCAGTGTTTTGGATTTGTCATCATGGCGTCATGTCAAAACCCAGGACATAATTACTCTGATATGTTCTGGGCTGCATATCTCCTGCACATCAGCACTTCTTGGATGATTGAGAAAAGCAGCTGCACATTTATTCAGCGTCACTTCTAACGCTATATAGCCAGAGATAAGGTACGTTTCCGCTGGTACCTTGCTGTAGAGAATAACAGTGAATAGGCAGTATTACCCCTTCTCACCCTCCCCACGCAGCCCCCAACATTTCTCTCCCTCTCTGAGATGGAGAGAAGATAAAAAAAACATCCAACTGAATGATCTGCAACAACTCTCTCCTTCCCCTCTTCCTCTCCCTGTCTTTCTCTCACTTCTCGCTAAAATCTTTGCATATGCGCCCAAGCAATGTATTCCTACCATTAGTGGAATATGGAACAAGATTGTCAAATGGAAACTAAAGCTAAGGACTCACAGCTTTGTCCAGTCCTCATCGTCGCCACTATATCATCCAGCCGACAAGGTCATAGGGGGGTCAGAACATTCTAGAAATAGCGACTCTGAACAAAAAGCGCAGATCGTTTCTTTCAATGAGCAAATTTACTTTACTAATGACATCATGAAAAGAGGGGACATCTTAATTATTTTAATTGCAGAGAGAGAGAGAGAGAGAGAGAGAGAGAGAGAGAGAGAGAGAGAGAGAGAGAGAGAGAGAGAGAGAGAGAGAGAGAAAGAGAGAGAGAGAGAGCAGTCAGGCAGGCGGATGGGTAGGTGGATACAATCAACACATTTGTCACCCTGGAAAAGGTCTGGCATCCTGGGCTGCTGATTGGCCCAGCAGCCAACGGGAGGAAAAGCAGATCAAAGGCCTTGTCATTTATTATTGGAAAACATTATTATCAAACTGCACAAGTCAGAACTCAGGATGTTTCCTCATCACAGCTAAACGGTGTGTTTACCTCATCATTCAATTTGTAGTTGAACTAGGACATGTGTTTTGCACTGGAATATCTTGGATATCTTGGCCCTGTCATAATACACAAATATTAAAACAAATGACTTTACTTTTCCCTTCTTGGTCTAGCTCAACTGGTAGAGGTCAACATTAAGAGTGTTAGGGTTTGATTCCCTCTGGGGCAACCCAGTCTAAGAACACATGCTCTCATGTTATTGTATGGGGGACATTTAGCAAATAGCATATATTAATTTCTTTTCTGGCACAGGACACATAAATGTTCTGCCTTTTAAATAGCCAGGCGCAGTTATGAGTTTTACGCTACCAAAGGCTACTTACTCTACTGTTTAACAATAATCACACACTTGTCACACAGAGTGACATTCATCCTATACTCATATGAATAAAGAGAAACAAACAATAGTGACATTTAATACAGAAATGTTCATTAACTATTGTGATGCTGATGCTTTCAAGCTACCTGTTGATTTGTATTTGTGTCCTTCTAATGGGAAATAATTCATAAAGAATCCCCAAAAAATATAACAAAATAGGGTAATAATAAAGCAATTGCTCAACTGCTCAACAGATGGCCCCTAACTGTGCCATCTGTCTGCACTGCCTGTACGTGAAGGTGGACGATGAAGGTGTTATTGAATAGAAAAGCCCTGAAATGTGTTCGACCAAAACAATGAGACAGAAATCAATGGCCTCTTGAATGTCTGATACAGAATGTGTTTATAGTGTGAGCACAGCATCACACACCGTGATTGTGTGTGCATGTGTGCCTGCATATCTGTGTGTGTGTGCACGTGTGTGTGTGTGCGTGCTACGGTGTTAGCGTGCATGTGTGTGTGTGCGTGTTTGTGTGTGCATACTTGCGTGTATGTAGTGTGCGTAGTGTGTGTGCAAACATGTTGCCGCTGGTGTCTGTTTCTATGTCCCTATGGTCCATTTTGACCACTAGCAAATTGGCTGGAGTCAAGCCACGGCGCCAATCAATTGATTCTCATCCCAGTGAGAGAGGGAGAGAGAGAGAGAAAGAGAGACAGAGACAGACAGAGAGAGGGGAAGACAGAGACAGAGACAGAGACAGAGACAGAGACAGAGACAGAGACAGAGACAGAGAGAAAGAGAAAGAGAAAGAGAAAGAGAAAGAGAAAGAGAAAGAGAAAGAGAAAGACAGACAGAGGGGAAGACAGAGACAGAGAAAGAGAGACAGAGAATGACAGAGAGAGAGACAGAGAGACAGAGAGAGAGACAGAGAGAAAGAGAGACAGAGACAGACAGAGAGAGACAAAGAGAGACAGAGAGAGAGAGAAAGAGAAAGAGAGAAGACAGAGAGAGACAAAGAGAGACAGAGAGAGACAGAGAGAGAGAGAAAGAAAGACAGAGAGAGAGAGAGAGAGAGAGTGATGGGACTGAAGACTGCAAAGCAGAGTGGAGAAGCAGGGTTGGCGTTACACAGGGGAGCAGCACGTGTCACAGGGACAATGTGTTTTTTCAAACCTCTGTCAGCTAAGATGTAGCAGAACAAAACAACCCTGCGTGTGAACTCTGCCAGTCCGTACGACCCGTGTCACTCCCTTTCAACATAAAAAATATAGTGGGATGTTCATGTATGTGTAGCTTTAATCTGGGGCAGGATAGCTGCGAACCAACAAACCATCCTATTCGCTAAAGCATCATTCAACTAGAACTGTATCTTGTCACATAGACCTCCAAAGAATCGTTTTTCAAAACATCGGCGAGCCATTATAGACAATGACCCCTTTTTTTAAGGCCAAGTATTCATCATGGCTGTTGTCATTTCTCCTTCAGGTTTGCTGAATTGGATCTAGCACCGTTCCATCCAATGTCCATACAACAGCAGCTAGGATGGGCACACAACCACCACCACTGCCACAAGTAATCCTTACGTGTCCTCATGTCAAACAACCTGCGGCTGAGAGCAACCTTACGAGTAGGCAACCAAAATAAGTAGCAGCAATGGAAAACCACTGAAAGCCCCGCCGTAGGCCTATAGGCCGACATGCGTGTCAGCGGCGTGTGTGATGGCAGGCAGGCAGATGACTTGCCATCTTCTAATGAGCGAGATTACAACTCCAGTCAGTCAGTGTCATACGGCATTGACACAGACACAGAGATTGGAAGAGAGAGATTGGAAGAGAGAGAGAGAGAAAGAGAGAGAGAGAGAGCGAGAGAGAGAGAGAGAGAGAGAGCTGTTTAGTCTGAGGGAAAGTAATGAAAGGGAAACCACGCGTGGCGGGAAGGAATCCGAAGAAAACGAATATTATCGTGAGAGTTGTAACATTTTCCTGGTTGAGCATCGTCTTTGTGTGTGTACAGTGCAAGCAGATGTGCGGATGTATGGATGCGTCTGTCTCACTGCTCATGAGTCGATTCTGCCATCCATCGGCATGAATGGCAGGATGAGAGACGGACGACTGGAGGAGAAGACGAGAAGAAAGAAGAGAGCGAGAGAGCAAGAGTTGTTTCTGTGACACAAATACAAATTATTCATAACCGCTGAAATGTTCTCCGGGCCGTCGATATGCGCACTCGCTCCTCTTGGTTGCCGTGGTGATGTGCTAATCGGGCCTCCCTCACCCCCCCCCCCCCCCCCCTTTGTCAACCCAACCCCTTATAACCCACCCTTTTCACTAAACTTACTATTCACCCCCCCCCCAAAAAAACAAACAACACTAACCAAGATGAACGTCCGTGCGTGTGCATCGCGTGTGCATGTGCGTACCTGCCGATGAGCAGGAATTCCCCGTGCACGCCCAGCCGCCGCATGGCCATGAGCAGTCCGCGCACGGTCATGCCCTCGCAGAAGCAGATGACCACGCGGGCCTTGGGCAGCCGCTCCCGCAGCTTGCGAAGCAGCCGGTCGAAGTGCTTCTCGCCGGCGTTGCTGTAGATCTTGTCCGAGTGGGCGATGCACAGGCCCTCCTGGGACGCCAGCTCCTTGAAGGCCTCCATGCCACTCTCCCCGTAGTTCCCTGCCGTCGGACGGAGAAGAAACAGACAGACAGACAGACAGACAGACAGAGAGGCTGTTTAGTTGGATAGTGAGGCGGGAGGACGGAGGGTCCACTCATGGCAGCCACGTTTCAACATAGGTTGGCAGACCCCAAATTAAAAAAAAAGTGTGTCTTTTCTCAAGGGTACCCTCTAGTGCCTTTGATAACAGTAGTCTGCAGAGAGCGAGAGAGAGAGAGAGAGAGACAAAGAGAGACAGAGAGAGAGACAGAGAGAGAGACAGAGAATGAGAGACAGAGAGAGACAAAGAGAGACAGAGAGAGACAGAGAGAGAGAGAGACCATTTATGAATTAACGTGGCATTATCTAACTACATCAGAATGTATTATGTTACATTGTATGACTACTTGGATAGTTCTGTCTGGAGTATCAGATTACATAACTGATGGGCATTGACCCTTTAGCAGTGTTTATAGCTCTGATGACAACACACTGGTCATGTGATAACTAGTACACTTGAGTGTGTGGTCTCAGAATGTTTCTGCTTGTTTGGCAACGAACGGGCTCTCAAATACTCTAGTAATGATTGCAACTGATTGCCATCAAAGCTCGGGAAACCAGAAAGGGCCATCTTTAAATGTATGATGGCCGTCCATCAAGGTTTTAATGTGTAATCTGTGCAGCAAAGGTGTCACACTGTTAATAAACACCAAGTGCTTCACACAAGACGTACCGTTTATTGTGTTAAAATAGGGAAATGGTGATAAAAATAAGAAGACCCAAAGACCCGAGTGAGATGGGTTCCCACATTACACATAAAGGACACCAGAGGTACACCACACAAATGCGTTTACTCGAACAACGGGCCCATGGGCTGCTTTCCCAGCGGTGGTGTTGCAATGAGTTCCATCAGCTTGTATCGTTCTCCCACAGGAAAATAGAATCATGATATCCAATTAAATGTTGCCCCTCCATGTAGCCTGGGAGCGAGGAGTGGATGGTGGCACATTAGTTGACAATGTATTTGACACCACGTGCATGTGTGTGTGTGTGTGTGTGTGTGTGTGCACGTGTGTTTGTGCACGTGTGTACATGTGTACGTTTGCATGTTTGCATGTGTGTGTATTTTTGTGGGTGCATTTCTGTATGTGTGTGCACGCACAAGCACGCGTGCATGAACATGTGCGTATGTGTGTGTGTGTGTGTGTGTGTGTGTGTGTGTGTGTGTGTGTGTGTGTGTTTTAATAGACTGATGCTCATCAGTGCATGATATTAATGCAATCACAAAGAGCCCCTAACTGTTGCTATGGGAAACAAGATACTTTTTTTCCCATGTACTGAGCAGTGGAGAAAGAAGACGAACAAAGTGAAGCAGTCGTGACCACCGTGTTCAAATAAAGACAACGCAGTGAGGACGCACCTAGGTCTCATTTAATGGTCAACATAGTGGTCTGCCTAAACGGTTATCACAAACGCATAGTAACTATGCGGATACTGTGCAAACTACTTTAAGCTAAATCATAAATTACCTATATTTTAGTTCTTCATCTCTATCTTCTCGCAAACACTGAGCCATGGATACGAAAGCTCATGAAAAATGTAGAACGTACAAGTTGAAATCAATGTTTCAAGAAGCTGTGATTTGCTCTATTTTTTCAGACCAGATCTGGCCCGTTGTAAACTTGCGGCTGCTGGAAATTAAAATTCCTCCTCCGCAAAGTAGTCTTTCAATACTCCTAGAATATTACTTCCATCCCACGGGATCTTCCAGCAGGCGTATTGAAGGTCAGATAAACAACGCCACCTACCTTCCTCTTAAGGTACTACCATACACACCCTCCACTTCACTCTCACTTCATACACCTGTGAATGAGTGTGTGTGTGTGTGTGTGTGTGTGTGTGTGTGTGTGTGTGTGTGTGTGTGTGTGTGTGTGTGTGTGTGTGTGTGTGTGTGTGTGTGTGTGTTACTAGAGCTTGCGCATGGCCCAAATGCCTATACGCACGTAAGGTGTCTCAATGTCAACCCAGGCCATGAACGGAAATATTTGCCTATAACGGACAATCACCAAGAGAGGAATAATCGGTTATACCTGTTTAATAACTAGGCAGATTCTCCTTTTTTGATTAACCTATTTGACTAATCGAGAGAGGTTCGCCATGCTATATCTTCCACTGCTGGAAGTAGGGCTCGAGTCAACTCACCCTCGGTGTGAACCGCCGACACATACGTCCAGTTGTACCGCTTGACAATGTCCAGCATTGCCCGGGCCTGCAGCGTGTCGGAGGGCACGACCCTCAGGAAGTACTTGAACAAAGTCTTGTCACTCAGATCGATGCTCGTGGCTGAGTATGCGATCTGGGGGATGTTGAATAGCTGGAGTAAATTCTGCACCTGGATCGCCACGGAGCTGGATCCCGGGCCAATCACCCCGGCGATCGGCTTCTTCGAGGGGGGAGGCTGGTTGGACGGGGTGCCGTCGATGCACCACTTGGACCCGTCCTTGTCGTCCCGAATGGAGATGAGGGAGTCTCGGATGAACTCAATGCTCTGTTCCAAAGCAACCGAGGAATGCCAGCACGAGTCCCTGATCTCGCAGCCCAGACTGATGTTGGGCAGCAAAGTGGGGTCAGCGTTGATGCGGTCCAGCGCGTGGAACATGGCCTCGACCCTCTGGATGCCGTACTGTTCACGGACCTCCCCGCACTTCCGCTCGGCTACTTTCTCGGCGGACGGCTGGTGGTGCACGGAGAAAAGCGCGCCGATGATCACGTCTCCGTCCATCCGGGCCACGGAGCGGGGCGCGGCGCGTGGGACCACGGACCGCTCGTAGATGTTGCTGCTGTGGCCGATCGCGGCTGCATGGTGGAGGAACAGCGCGGGGAAAATCAGGAGCGCGATGAAATCCATCTTTACGCGTGCCATGTGCCACATCGCGTGAGCTGTGCCAGCCGTTGTTGTGAAGACATACTATCTGCTCGCGGCAGTAGGGCAAAGACCTTGGCTCTTCGTCACATTTACATCCACGTTCACCAAACCAGTGAGCACCATGGTGTGTGAGTACAAATCCCGGAGCATATCCACGCGCACACCTGCATAGAGAGGGGAACGGTGCCGTTAATGGTCAGTACAATCGATTGAACTATTGTAAACATGATCAACATCATGGATCGTATTTATTCATTTGAAATATAAGCCGACGATACATGCTTACTGTTATACGCTTCGGTGTCATTTGGAATAGGCATAGCAGACCTATTATTGGGAACCTAAGATATGAGTCTAAGTTAACTATAATCAAATGTTCACCAGAGGCGCAGTGTTTGGCTTCTTCTTCTTTCTTTCTTTTTTTTTTTTTTTGCCCCCGCGGTCCATTCAGAAAACCCCAAACCTGGGGGACCGGGAGCGCCGCCTGCTTTCAGCACCACGGACAGCGCAGGCTCTGTCTAGAACTATGTTTCAAGGACACCTTCTCCTGGACATGTTCAGCCCATAGTGGAATCAATGATTGTCCAAATTTGACCTTAAGGCGGTGCTGTCTATAATACCTTCACATATGCATTTTGGCATTTTGGTAATTGCATTTTTAGGCAACACAACGTATGGATTGATGGATCGCAGCCTACATTCGTCAACGCCATAGGTGACAGTAAAATATATCAAATAATGATGGTAAGACATTGATTTAAAGAAACATTATTGTCCCTATCCGGTCGTCGCAGGTTACGTATACACTGAAAGAATATTCATTTATAATCGTATCGTTTATCAAAATAGTGAAAAGAATAACTTAGGATGTACCTGAATCCGCAAAAGATTACGGGAGTCACCCTCCTTCTTCTGTGGCGCGTATAGTCCTTGGCTCTGATACTTGAGTTTGAATCGCTTGAGCAAACGCTCTGTCGTCTCTTTCTCTCTCCCCCTCTCTCCCTCTCTCTGTCTCTCTCTCTCTCTGTGCGTGTGTGTATTTCTCTCTCTCTCTCTCTGCCTCTGCGTGTGTTTGTCGCTCTCTCTCTGTCTGTCTGTCTGTCTCTGTATGTCGCTCTCTCTCTCTTTCTCTCTATCTCTGTGTTAGTGTGTATGTGTATGTGTGTGTGTGTGTGTGTGTGTGTGTGTGTGTATGTGTGTGTATGTGTGTGTGTGTCTCTCTCTCTCTGTATATTTTCTCTTTCTCTCTCCACCTTTATGAAACTCCAAATTGTATCTGCACGACTTAAACTATGGGTTATTAAGACTGCAATACTATTATACATACTGATTTGGTACAATTGCACTATAACTCATTTTTACCTCATGTTAACTACCTGCCATGGCACCTATGGTCACATTAGTGAAAACAGTTGAAATTAAGAACTGAGTCCAAAATGGTGTGGCCTGCAAGACTTACTAGACAATGTAATATATTTGTGTTGCTGACTATACATTTTTGTGTAGGTACCTTGCATGGTAATCGCAAATGGAAGCGGCGTCAAATAAGCTCAAATAAGCAAACAACAAGCACATCACGACTCGGGATTTGCGGCACGCGTCTCTTCAATGGTGTGTGCATGTGTTAGTGGTTTATCAGAAGGAGGGGTTTCTGATTCACACCAAATACCAAACACCCTAGGAATGAATGAGAAGGAGCCAAATGGATAAAGACCAGGGAGAGAGGGAGAGAGAGAGAGAGAGAGAGAGAGAGAGAGAGAGAGAGAGAGAGAGAGAGACAGAGAGGGGGGGGGATTGGAGCGAGAGGCGTCACAAGGTGTTACTCGGCGTTGAGTCTCAGAGCCCAACAATCAAAGGGGTGTCGTAAGATGCCACCAGACAAGCATTACCACGGCGCAGACAGCTGCGCGGGAACACACACCACAGCAGTATGTGTTGAAGCCTATGTCACACAGAGTGACGTCGAATGCACTATTAGGCTGCTGCACATCTCCAACAATCACAGGGCCAAAGATATCACCAAACCATTGGTTTCCATTAGAGATTGGCTTCCATACCATATAATGTATACTAGCCTCCTGTACTATAAGCTCTAATGGAATGGGCAGCACGTTTTATTTTACACTACCGTGGGCGTCGGCGTTATACGCACTATCTATCACTGTTTTGACTAATTTTAGTATTTGATGCGGTGTGTGTGTGTGTGTGTGTGTGTGTGTGTGTGTGTGTGTGTTGTGTGTGTGTTGTGTGTGTGTGTGTGTTTAAATACTCACATCCACTTCTTGACTCATCTGGAGCTTGACTGAGGGCTGCAGTTAAAGATGGGGGGGGGGGAGCTATTAAAAAAAAGGGGGGGGGGGAAATAACCTAATGAAACAATTCCGCCCCCATGTGGTTGAAAGTGGAATGTATGATCCTAACCTTACTAGACGGCGCACCATATCGCTCATAGACAGAGGCGTTTCCTGTGGCGATGGCCGACGCATGGCCCTGCATGATTCAGTTGAAGTGCTTACAAATCACAAATAAGCTTATGGAGGAGACGGGGGTGGGCCGCTGTGGGTGCTCTGTGGCGCTCGAGAGCTTTTGATCTGATTGAACCGGACTAAAAGTGACAGGTTGGAGGGGAGACACGTTTGATGAGTGAGGAGCGCCTCCGAGCAAAATGAAGAAAAATATAAAAAGTTTTCTTTAAGGATTATACTCTGCATGGATTGGCCGGAAGGGCTCCAGCGGATATACGTTTAGTAAGCCATAGATACCTTTGGGCGTTGTTTAGAAAGCGTGCAAATAGGGCCTCTTCTCAGGTTCTCAGGGGGGCATAATGTAGCCTACTATTAAGCAGATGGTTTTATAAGCAACTTGCAGGGAATCTTTTTAGATACATATCACAGAGGATCAGGTAGGGGTTACGCATTGAGTTTGAACCCATTACCTTCTGGCTGTAGTCAAACATTATAACCTCTCCTAGAGTTTATGGTGGTTATGGTATAGGCAGGATAATCTATGGGCATAAGGTATTCCACCTATAAGTACAATAAATAGGCCAACAAGCTGTCTATACTTCAATGTATAGGCAGGTACATTCAATGCAAACACAACTGCTGCTGATTAAGGTTGGATTTTGTTTATGAACATGAAGAAGGAGTTACAAACCAGATTAAAACCATCGCTTTATGTGGCAGTTTTATGATAAAAAGGGGACCTGATGTCATGTTCTTGCTTTTATTCAGTGTTTCTGTCTGTTTATTTCACTTCCTGTTTTATTTTGAAATGTATCAGCTTCCTCAGTCCCCATGCTTAAATACACACGAGTCCCATTTACCTGGGCCAGATTGTACTGTCACGATACAATGGCGGACACATGATTGATTACACTTTGTAGTGAGAGCTATACTTGTTAAGGAAGTTGATGCCTGTTGTTGTACATTATTGTCATTGCCATTGACTCAATAATTGCCTCAGTACGATTTTTTAATTGAATTTGTACATGTTGAAAAGCCGGTCACTCAATACAACACGTGAACTGCATTTGCCAAGATTGAAAGCAGTTCAGAAAGTTGCTTCTGCATTCCAGTGGAACTGTCTTTAACTCTGTAGTCATTAAACTGTAATTTGTAAAAATGTAGCCTACTAGTAACCATGACCGCAATGGAGAATACCTCAAGGATTGTTTTTGTAATTGTATCACTTATACCCTGAAATGTTAATGTGATTAATAGCCTTCGTCATGTGCCTCCTTTATCAGTTTATCCTTTTCGGGGGCCCTACTAGGTCGGGGCAACAATGTAATTTTATAGTTTATTGTCCATGATTGGTATTGCATCATCATGAAATTAAGATATCCATCTATCCCGATAGGCCTACCCAGTTTTTTTCTGTAATTAGGCCTAATTAAGATAAGAAGATATGCCATACAATGATCAATAGGATGTTTGAAACATCAGAGAGAAAGGAAAACGAGTTACCCCATGTACCTACTTCAATGTAATGACCCTCAGTTGGACTGTTTAGAATAGTATTTTGATTATTGTGTTCCCCTTGATTGTTTTGATAATATGCCTTCATGTTTCCATATTGCCCAGCCCTAGACCCATCCAGTTAATATAAATAAATCCTGGGGCACCATTGCAGCTGCTGATAGTTTCAAGCACCATGTGCAAATGTCATGGCGATGTCAAATGTCATCAGTCAAGTGAGTCTATACTCTGCACCATTTATTTCCTCGGGTGGTGAAATGGCAAACTAAAATTAATTTCAATTTAAACTATGTTCTATTTGTACTCAACTTCTGACAATGGTTATATTTGTGCGTTCACGCTTGAGTTACAAATGTTGTAAAACGTCGCCCTCTGTTGGCTGCCAAGTGTTTATGCGGGTCCAATTGTATATCTAACGACGAGCGGCTGCGATTTGGAAAACAAAATGCAACAACAATATGCGTCGTTTAACAGTTGGCTACGTTGTTTATACCTGTCATAAAATGTTAAAGTGATATGCTGTCTTTGCATTGTTCATGTAGGCCACGACAACCAAATGTAAACAGCATCTAAAAATACTTCAACACGAATATGTTTATGTTAAAAGATAACTAAGGCTTGATACACACGAGTTTATTATGGCCGATAACCGGGACCCTGCTGTCAGTCGCTTGTGGGGAAAGGAGCCGCCGGGTCGGTCGCAGTGTGCAGACCACGACGTCAGATGGAGAGGTGGGACGTCTCCAGAAAGACGATAGCCTGCTGCTATCACTAGCGGCTTTGGTTCTCTACTATCTAGTCACAAAGTATAACCGAATGCATAAAAAATAAACAAGTTGGTCGCCAACAAACGGTAAGCAGGTTTCCGTTGATCTAGTTGTCTAATCTGTTGACCAACTCCTTCAATGAACTTCTGGACACGACTGTCACTGAACTTCGGGAATTGGTGAACTGTTGCTAGCAAACCATTAGCCTCGAAGTTAGTGGTGCCTGGTTAGCCGGCTAACATAGATTTGTCAGTGATAGATCAGCTGCAAAGGGGTTGAATGAAGCCGGTTTCTTATTTCTTCGCATGTAGATCACAGTTGTCCATGTTTAATAGCATGTTGTATTGCCGGATGTTTAGCTGCCTTGAACTTTTAAGAGGGAACACTGCCCTGGCCTTTTTACATTTTTATAAAGCAGCGATTTTCATAAGTTATAGTGCAGCAGTTTGCTGTATGTTCATGCTGTATCACCACTTAACTACTACGTTTTCTAGACCAATACACTAAACACAGTAAAATGGTATTGTGCGTTCCACTCTTCTTTTTTTTCCCGGTAGCAAAGTGGACCCCGCCCGGCGACGGCATCAACCTCCACCCTTGCGTAGACGATGGAGGCACGCCACGAGCACTGCGCGTCCTGCGTGAACCTGCGGTGTACGACGAAACCCAGAGCAGGCGCTTCCTGTGACCTCACCGCCTGCCCGCTGGCCTGCGGTGCAACGTTCCATTCCTGTAAGAGTGCCGAGCACCACCTCCTCTGCCCGCTGGAGAGGGTTTCCTGCCTGAACAGCGGCTTCGGCTGCCCCATCACCCTGGCGCGCCACCGGATGGCCTCCCACCTGGAGGTGTGCCCGGCGGGGCTGGTGTGCTGCACCATGGAGTGGAACAGGTGGCCGGTCAGTTGTCTGGACTACACGTCCCAGCTGAGCCGCGGCAGCAGTGGGGGTGGCGCGGAGGAACCGGAGCAGCTGGACATGGCGCTCGCCCTGCAGGACCAGCGCATGCTGCTTGAGTCCCTGAAGGTGGTTGCCATGGCGCCCACCGTGGAGTGGAAGCCGGCTGTCGCTAGGACTAAAGTGCACGGGGCGGCGCGTATGGATTTGCCAGGATCAGCCCTCGGGGCCTCGTCCTCCTGCAACGGTTTGCCTCGGCCTTCGCTGGGCTTGGCTCCGCCTCTTCCACCTGGCTCCGCCAAGGAGAGGATAGCCAATGGGATCGACGGTTTGACCGAGGAGCACTATGGTCAACTCTATGAGGCCACGGTGGAGACCGCCAGGAGCCTGGCCGCCGCTCTAGACGTGTTCCGCGCCGCCAACGGCCCTGAGTGCAGCGCCCCGTGCACCCTCCGTGGAGGAGGGGCAGGAGGCCAGAGAAGGGAGAGCGACGCCGGGAGAGAAAAGCTAACTAACGGCCTTAACGTGGAAGCCCTCATGGCCGAAGAGCAGTGTTGTTGCCACGGCTGTCTGACCTCCAGCGCTTGTCATCTTGGACCGCAGTTGCCAGGTGAGCCGTCGCCGGGAACGATAGGCTCCACAGCATGCCGAGGCCAGGACCAGGTTGACCCAAACACAGTCCCCCCTCCCCCGCGGTGGAATTTTAAGGAGCCGTGTGTAGAGCCCTACGACCCACCGCACGTGATCCCAGGCATTTCGCAGAGGGCTGGTCACATGATCCTGGAGGACAGGGGGCTGGTTGTCTTGGACGACCGGGGAACTGAACACCGCTTCCACAAACCCCGGGGGTTTCGGCATGTCGTAGGTCCGATCACATCCGCCGCCGGCCGGAGGGGCCCTCTCCCCGACCGATCACATCCCCCCTCGCCACCCTCACTGGAGGACCGTGCGGTGGACACATCAGACCTGGAGCAGGGGGCGGACAACCCAACGGGCCTGGGGGAGATGGACCCGGTGGCGGCCGCCCTCCTCTTCTGCCTGGAGGAGTCCAGGGAGTGCCGGCGGATCTCGGACAGGGTCCGCGTCGATGGACGCCGTGTGGACATCGGAACGCAGACCTTCACCTTCCCGGCGGCCATTTTGGTCACCAACACCAGAGTGGGCGACATGGCCTCGGCCTCGGCCTGCGACCACGCCGCGCCCCAGCTCTCGTGCCCCAGCCCCCTGCGCACACTCCGCCTGGGCCTGGCCCTGGAGGCCCTGGAGGTGGAGGTCCCCCGCGGGCGCTACCTTCCGTTCCAGCCCCCCTACCAGCACACCTTCTCCTTTGTGTGCGGCCAGGCGTTCCGCAGGGACCAGTTCTCTTGGCACTCGGCCAACGTCCACGCTGACATCCACGCCGGCCTCAGCGGCTGGATGGAGCACCGCTGCCCGCTGGCGTACTACGGGTGCACCTTCTCCCAGCGCAGGCTCTGCCCCGATGGCCAGGGGGGCTGGGGGGAAGCCTGGGTGGTCCACGACGGGCGGCTGCAGTCCTTCGGCGTGCGGCCATGCCCTGGCAGTCCTCCTCTCCAGGCTAGCCCGCTGTCGGACCAGCTCACAGGACTTCCCATGGAGATCCTGTGGCACATCGCCGGATTCCTGGACAGCTTCAGTCTGTGCCAGCTGTCTGTGGTGTCCCGGGGCATGAGGGATGTGTGTTCCAGTCTGCTCCAGACCAGGGGCGTGGTGGACCTGCAGTGGGAGAGAAGGCTGGACCCCCAAGGCACTGTCTGGTGGCACGTTAAAAACAAAGTGAGTTTTGGGAACATTAAGTTGGCCATTGTAACATTTATTTACAAAAGAAAATGCTTATTTTATAATTCTGCTGGTCAGCTTTTATTTTGTGATGTACTTAGAAGAATAAGTGTCTAAAGAAAAAAACTCATCCACCCATGGCTCAAACACGTTGTTGGGTCTTTGGAGAGATTATTATTATTATTATTAATATTATTATATACATCATTTTGAACAAACCTGTGTCATCCTGTCGTAGGTGTGGAGATTCAGCACGGCCTTCAGTGCCGTGCCGAAGTGGCGCTTCAGCGACCTTCCCAGCATGTCGGACCACCTCAGGGAATGCCGCTTTAACACGCCGGAGCCCAAAACCGAGCCCGTGCCACTACCGGCCATGTGCACAGCGCGTGACCGACAATCCCTCCGACGCCTGCTCCGTCCCGTCAACAAGTGACCCCCAACGCCACCACGTCACCACATGCTTTATGAACACAACGTGGCTTTAATACTTCACATTGTCAGGGTTTTCTTCTCTTCTTCTTTGCACAACATGAATCACCCACTGTGTCTTATTCAGCAGCTGGAGAAGACTGCCTTAAGAATTTGGAAGCAAATGGTTATCGTAACCTGAGGACAGATCAGAGACAAAAAAGAAACATGCATTATGGAATTATTCGGCAAGGTCACCCATGACAGCTGGATAATTGGGTTAGGGTTAGTCGGCCAGAGTCTCAATCACCAGTGTGTTAACTGTTGCATCATTCGGAGATAGATTGTGACTTAAAATACATTTATTTACATGAAAATCTTCAACATTACCACTTTAACTAGGTGAAGAGATGTAACGTTATTGCGTCTGATAGTTTAACGTTAATGGTAAGCATAACGTTTCTACACATTACATCAATTTGGAAGCAAATGGTTATCGTAACCTGAGGACAGATCAGAGACAAAAAAGAAACATGCATTATGGAATTATTCGGCAAGGTCACCCATGACAGCTGGATAATTGTTACCGACAACGGTCCTGGGTGTGCTTTCTACAACAACCTGGTACCTAGGCTGAGATGAGCTGCACCACTCTGCGTAACATCTAAGTTATGCTCGCACTTTAAAAACCTCCCTCCACTCCCTCTCTCTTCCAAAAAAACGAATGGTTTATTTCGGAATGGTTATGAGCTATCGATGTGCTTCACTTGGAATTAAAACAGCAAAACTGATGCCGGACATGTTTTGCCACCATTTCATACATTGTTTTATCAAAGGTACATTTCTGAGATACATTGGTTTCTTAATTATATACTCTCTCACACACACCCATGCTTTGCCTTGTTATTTTATTTATCTAGTTATTACTATCAGTCACTTATTCTATCAAATGTTTGAGCCAATACCTTGACATTAATATGTATAACATGGAGACGGTTGAACTTGAAATAAACTGAAAACATTACAACAGTAGTTTTCATGGTGTTAAGAAATAGGTGTACTTTTTATTATAACAATAACTACAATAGTAGACAAAACAAAAACAATGACCATACAGGGTAGCTTAACGTAGTTTTGTTCCACAGATTGTTGCGGCGGTTTTGTATGAAAATTGGAACATATGGAAATTATGAACAGTGGCCTGTGTTAGAACAGATTATAACTAAGGTATAACTTATACCCTACCCTATTTGTTAAATATAGATAGAATTATTATTTTTTTCCAACACAAAAAGCACCCCATGTACACTACATTTATTCAATTAAGAGATTTTCAGCTTCTTCAAGGGCTTTTTCCATCTCCAAAACTTGCAGGGAAAAGCCCTCTCTTTCCTGCATCACATGTTCTCCTTCTCTGGTTAGATCCGCTATGGCAGTTTGGAATACCTAAACATAGTTTAAAAAGGGATATACATTAGTAATATCATCTTATAGTAAAATTTCAAAATATCCCCATCAGTCGGCAAATGTTATTTGAGAAAAATAAGTGGAAGAATGCCTGGTATGGTCCAACAGATTCCCTTACTTTGAGTTGTTCAAGTTGCTTTGAGCCAATATCGGTGAAGTCCCTTAATTCTTTTAGAAGGTCTCTGGATATGTTCTGAAATTCAGAACATGCATGACATCTCCTTAGTATTGGAAATGTGTAGCAGAATTTCATGTCAAGCCAGAGGTAAAATAAGCCAGAGTAAAATAAAAAAGACCTACCATCACTTCTTTTCTCTGATTTTCACACGGTTGGGCAATGGCATCACCTAAAACTAAAACATTCACCCAGTTATAATGGACATTTTAAAAACAGCAACAATTTGGTAACCTATACGTTTTCAAGTCCAACCTCATGTACCTGGGTCAATTTTTCCTGCCACTAGGATAACGTGGCAGTCTTTCAGGCGTTTCTGGATATCTGCATTTTCCTTCTCCAGGTCTTTGCACTGCAGTCCTAGCTCTGTAACTTTTTGCTGCAATACAAAAAAAAAAAGGTATTCAGACTAATGGTATGAATTGACATTTAGGCAATTTTAATGGAAGAATGCTTGTAATTGTTCATTGTAGATGGGTAAGGATTTCAATCTGGACCTACAAATGACACGGATTACTTGATTACTAGTCAATTGATCATTTTTTACTCTTTGCACAAAAACATGCAATACGAATTATCCAAAATAGGTACAATGACCTAGATAAGTTATATTTAGTTTGTGAAGCCCTGAATGGGTAAAAACATTACACATTTGCTTTTACCTGGGACTCCGTGAGATTATTCTGCAGTTGCTCATTTGAAGCCAACAAAAGCTGGTTTTGGTCCCTCAGCTCTGCATGTGGCCCATTTCTACTGGACGCTCTATCAAAGAGAAGTAATTCTCCATGATGTTCATGATCACGTTTTAGTGAAAGGCACTTGGAAATACAATTGTTCATGACTCACCCTTTATCAACTTTAGCAGCATTTCTCCTGAAATTAGAAATAAACAAATAATTAATTTGCCAACCCGTTTCTATTTTTTAAGATACAAGATGGTAATCGTCAAGATGTTTGTTGAGCTATGAACATAACAGTGTGGCAAGCAGATAAGGCCTTTATCATACAATTATGAATAATGTGGAAACAGACGGTGCCCATATGTTAGTTTGTGGATTGGCCAATGATTGATCACAAAACTGAAATCCAAGATGCTGTTTAGTTACCTTTGTGCGTTCTCCTTTTGAGGTCTTACATTACCCCCTGGGTCTTTCTCTTTCATTTTGACAGGTTGTGCAGCTGTAAATTATCCATAAAAATGTGTATAATAAATATATACAATACATACATTTACATTTAGACACTTCACAGAAGATAGAATACAAATGTAACGGACTTTCCATACGTGTACATTGGTGGACACCATTGCAGACGTTTTTCAGACATTCTAAAAAAACAACTTCTAAATTCAAATCTCAAAGATTTCCGTTCCGTTCTCTGTGGCGATAACATCCCCCGTAACATTCATACAACTGCAAATGCAAGAGCTTCCATCAGTCGGCCAAAGTCTCAATCACCAGTGTGTTAACTGTTGCATCATTCGGAGATAGATTGTGACTTAAAATACATTTATTTACATGAAAATCGTCGACATTACCACTTTAACTAGGTGAAGAGATGTAACGTTATTGCGTCTGATAGTTTAACGTTAATGGTAAGCATAACGTTTCTACACATTACAGGAATTCACTAACGTTACATTCGGGAATCTTTGAAGACATTTCGGTTGCTGAAATATGGACCAAAGTCAGCTCTAGAAAAAGACAATTAAATAAATGTAGCATGTTGCTTGACATTAGGCGTCATTATTTTGCAACGATATTTATTATTTGAATTTAAACTCGGTGAAGAGATGAATAGCATCTCTATTGAGTTCGCTAGCTGCCTGAATTATGTTGTGCATTTGTCCTCAGTTGAGCTCGAATTAACTCATTTTATAGATGTAACTTTATCAACATCCGTAGCAACGTAAATCGTAGCATTAAATAACTACACGAATATGCCTACCGCAGATACACTGTGAGCAAAATTATAACAAATCCTTACCTCTTTATTCTCTAATGCTCAAAACTGTGCTTCCAATTTGAAAAATGGCTCCCTTATTCGGTCATATCCTGTTTGCCAAGAGCTTCCTGTATTTAAAACGTAAATTATTGTATAATTTCGTATTCAACCTAAATCCTTCGTATGGATTAGATTGAGAATATATACCGTTTTATTATTATGCACAGTTGAAAAGGGGTTTACAGCCTCCAGCGCGAGTAATCGAGAACATTTTAAATGCATGTTCAACTGCGCATGTACAAAGGCGGGTTTTTCAAAAACGTTAACGTCAATGTTGTTCAGTACAGTTACGGAGACGTAGCCTGAAGATTCATTGTGTTGAGTTAAGACAAAGCGCACCTTTTATTCCGACGCGTTGGAGTTTTTAACATATGCAAGGTATAGTCATTATTTTGGTTTTACTGGGGAAGTAAATGGCAGCTAGTTTAAGCACATAGCTGCTACGTGCTAAAGCGGAAAGCTTTAGCTTTAGCATAATAGTTAGCGTTAGCGGTATTTTACTCTTTAGTGATTCACTGCCTAAACTACAAACATATTTATGCAACAGTATGGTCACTAGTATAACAATCAACAATTACGTTTGAACGAATATTTGTAAAATATGAATGATGTTTGATTAAGTGGGTGAGTTGAAGTGATGCTTTGTTGATGTGGCGTAACTTAATACATGCATTAAAGCATACATTTTAAACTGCGTCATCATAACTTGTTATGGGTGTGAAACAAACACAAATCCGAGTTTGACACGTTTAGTTTGCATTAACGTTACCTTTTAAATTATAGTCGACTTAACCGGATTCAATATTTTTCACTTTGTCGATCTAGCTTTACAGTATATCGAAATTTATAAAATAGTTTTGTTCAAATGTTAGTTGTATCACCTCCTGTATGCATGATGGGTCGTGGGTAAGCTTGTTATGTAATGGCTATCAAATATATAACATGATCTATATTTCAGAATGCTCCCATTCTTTGGGATCTTCAGGGTCTCTTCAGGGTCTTTGTTAACTTTGAATTGCAAATGGCATTTCTGTAACCTTGATTTGTTTTTATTCCAATTGTAGATGGAGTCGCTTGACCCTCCAAAGAATATGTGAGTGACTTGTTTGCATGATTAAAAATGTACTACCGATGTTATAGGGTGATCATTTTTACAGTGTCACCAACATAACTTATTTTTATGGAGTGAATTCCCTCGATCAATAGGATTTTGGTTTAAACTACAAAGACTCAAATAGTTGTCATTTGTAGTCATCAGTACACTGGCATTACATTTGTTTAATAATTTATGTTGCAGTGCAAATGTTGGAACCACCAGGCGCCGCATTTCTTCGGTCAGTGAAACAGATTTAAAATTAACCGTTTCTTTGTTCCTACTTATTATTATTATTATTATTATTATTATTATTATTATTAATAGTAATGCGCCACGGTCTTGCACTTGTGTAAGAACCACATTTCCCGTCTGGGATTGATACTATGGCTCTTGGCTGACTGTTAATGGTAAAAATAACTGATTATTTAATCTGTTTATTTTAATCTGTTGTAAGATTCTAAAAGCACCACGGACATCTGTCGATTTTGCTGACCAAGAGGATGTGGAAACCCCGGTAATGTAATCACTTATGTATCTGAAATGTCAACCAAACCATAAAAAAATTTAATTTCTGAAATATAATTCTCACATACTTCTTTTTATGTTTCATCTTAATTATTTCATGAAGGTTAAAGTTGCCATGCTTGTGGAAAAGAGGAATTCAAGAAGAGTCAGTTTTGCACCTGCAACGGATGTTCTGCTATTTTCAAAGTAAGATCCAGTAGCTTTCACTCAAATATTTTGTTAATCACAGTGCTTTTTCATGTTTAATTTTCATCTTCTTTTATTAGGGAAGGGATAAATGGCTCGCCGGTCCAAGGTCCTCTACAAGACCTAAGTGGTAAGTATTTTTAATGATTTTGTGTCTGTGTGTGTGTGTGTGTGTGTGTGTGTGTGTGTGTGTGATATATAGAGATAGATTAACATATCCTTGATGCACATTATACTAGCGGGAGCACGTCAAACATGTTGAGCCATTTATGGCGGCACCATCTAAATGCAACTTTGGCCAGTGTGAGGGGAGTGAAACCGGTGGGGGCTAAACCGAAACAACTAACTAGCTAACTCTCTTTAACCTTCAACCAAATCAGGCCGATACAAGGGAATCACTAAAGGCTTGGAAGTGTTTGCTTGCTGTTTGGCTTGTTTAGTGTTAGTAGCCATATTCTATAATTGAAGACACATGATTTAAATACATGGTTAAAGTTACGATGTATAGAAATTCATTTTTAAAGTAAAAATACACAATAGTAGCCTATAAATAGCGTACTGAATATACTGTTACAACATAACTTGAGCTGGACAAAATCATGTGAATGGCGGTTATGGATGGCAGTTATGTTTCACCGGATGGCGGTGAAACATAACTGATATAGTGTGCATTCACTCACCATCGCAACTGTACCAACTGCATGGAGGGCATAAGTTATGGGACAGCTAACTCACATTATCACATATACTCTTTTCATTTCATTTGGGCAGACATTAATGTTAGGGCATAGACAAGGAACAGAGCATTTGATGCCATCATTAGCCTACCCTAGGTTTATATAGGTAAAGAAATATAGAAAAATGTCATATCTATACATTTATTATCGAACCTACCCTGGGTTTAAAACAAATATATATAGTTGCCGATCCGAAAACCGTGACCACAATAGCGTAAAAGGAACTGTTACACCGTTTGTGTGTTTTTTCTTTTTTTTGGGAGAGTGTTAGCTAAGTTAGATTTGTCATTGAGGCCTACTGTTTGCTCTCTCCCATTGCAGAATATATGTAAAGAATGATTTAGACCGTGAGCTGGGCTGTTATATCTTAATTGAATTTATTCCTTAATTTCGCCTATCTTCTTTTCATAGCCGCAAATACTCCTGACAACAGGTAAGTTGACTTCTGCCTACTAAAGTACGTTTCAGATGATGTCACATCAACTGTTACCAAAACCATTCTATTGCATTAACACATTTTTGTGCTTTCTCCCATGTTATCCATTTAAAGAAACCCTATAGGTGTCATTGAAAATGGGAAACAACCAATCACTGGTAGGTAGCCAAATTGAGTGAAATTGCTTTTACTTGCAATGATTAATACATCTTTGAAACAGTGCTGTTAATGTGGTCCTTTTCTCAATCCAAACGGTACATTTTAGACATGGAGAACTTGTTGTACGCTCCTTTGCAAACTTCTCAACAAAGAAAGGTGAGGTTTACATTTTTCAGTTTCTTTGTGATGTAATATCCACATTTCACTACTCTTAATCCAAAGTATGAACAACATCTATGTATTAGATGGATCTAATGTTGATTCTACCCCCAGGAGGTATTTATGGTCAGCAATGATGCAGAAGATCTCTATGGAGAGAAGACGGTTATGTTTTCTGCTGATGATGCAGCTATGGATGTTACACAAAGTCACACTGTGATCATTACCAAGGATTCAGACTTGCCCGATCAAGATGGTGAAATGCGCTCTACCTGTGCGAACATGGATTTCTTATTTTCCATGGACAGGGAGAAACCTGAGCCATGCATTTTGCCTAAAATCACGTCCTCATCAGTGCACCGTTTTGATCCTGAATTAGAAAAAACCCTAGCCAGCTTATCTAAGCCAACTGTGCCCAAGGACAATTCTATGCTGCACAATGTGGAACAAAATGCTCCAATGAGGCCTCATGACAAGGAAAATCAGGCACCAACCTTTATGACAACAAGGAGGGAGAATTTGCCACAGAAGACTGTAAAGATTGGGGAATCTTCTAATAGAGGTGTAGTACCTTCAGAAGACACTCAAGAAATGGAGATGACAGACGTCTTCACTGGACATATCGTGGAGAATGCGACAGCTGCCGATTCTCTTCAAGGGCTCTTTCCAACTCTGGATTTGTACCGGCGTTCTGAGCACAGGGAACCTGTAAAGCGGGATGGTCGACAACAGTGCTTTGAAGCTCTGAATTGTTCTTTATCCAATCCCAATGACAAGCCTATGACCAAAATATCAGTTGCTGATCTGAGAAAATTTAGGTTAGGAGTACCGTCTCTTAAAATGGCGAACAGCCTGAGTTTTAATTTAACTCAGACATGTCCTCTTCCTGAAAATCGACTGATCTCGCAAAATAAAAATGTGCAGCATGTGTTGCGTCTGGAAGAATATGCCAACCGCAATTCATCTGAATCTGATGACATGGACATGGCAAGAAGTCAGACTTTTGCTATTGACTCCAGAATCCGCCCTGCTGTGACTACGTTGACAAAGCAACAGGAAATAAGTCGGTCTTCTATTACAACTCCCTGCAAAACCAGTGCAGACTTTGAACATGATACGGACTTCACGAGGTGTCAAACTGGGGTCATGGAAGCAAGGAATCTCGATTTGGGAAAGCCCTCGTATACTGTTAATGCTGGAGGATCAGTAAGAATAATGGCTGACAACCAATGGGATCGGGCATTGAACCAGGGAAAGATTGCCATTGATAATTTAGAGATTCATGAAATGGAAATCACACAAAGCCAGACTGCTGCCATTGATAGCCTACATGGAGTTAAGCCATTGCAAATGAGTCAAGATATTGTGAAACCTAGCACAAAGTGGAATAACCCATCAGGGAATGATGACATGGAATTAACAACTTGTGTCACTGGAGTCTTTGAAACAAAAGATGTCGATGTAACTGCGAAACCTGGAAGTATGACTTTCATGTCGGCATTTACACAGAACACCTCACAGAATGAATTTAGCGGGGAAATGACTAAGATACATTCAAATACATCATTACTCTCTGAGGATACCATGGATGGATTGACTAGTAGACGTGAAGGGTTTGAGCGTTATAATTGTGAGTCTGATGATATGGAAATGACGAAAAGTCAGAACGTGGCTTTCGATACAAAAAACCTTAATTCGGTCCATCCTTTGGAAAACAAGAAGCGGAAGAGTTTGGCTTTCCTGACTACCAGTGATCACCGATCACGACCAAGTGACTTGAGTATGCCAGGCATGTATTTTGGAAGCTGTTTCTCCAAAGCGGAATCTGCTGTTGATACAGACATGGGCCTTACAAGGTCTCAGACAAGGCTCATTGAGGTGAAACCTCAAATATACCAGCCAGAGGATACCACAGCTATGGAAAGAGAAGGTTCAGAGCAATACAATTGTGAACCTGACAATATGGAAATAACGAAAAGTCATACTGTTATTATCGATGACGAAAACCTTAATGCGGTCAATCCTTTGGCGAACAAGGGGCGAAAGAGTTTGGCTTTTGTGGCTACTTGCCCTAAAGTAGACAATGTTCCAGAGGATGGCTATTGCGAGGATAAAATCCAAACCAACATTGAAGCTGACAAAGAGATGGAGTTCACCAGGGATCAGACAAGACTAATTGAGACCAAACATCTTACTTTTGTGAAGCCGTCACTGAAGATTAGTAGTGGAAAATCCTTTCCCACACTGGATTCAAATACACATCTCCCAATATCCATGAATGCTGTAGAAAATACCAAGACTTCCCATAATGTCCCAAACATTTTCCCTGAAGCCAACCAGGGAAATGACAGGCACGCCTTGTGTTCTGAGGATATGGAGTTAACAAGAGGTCAGACAGTTCCTCTGAATTGTGAAAGTACAGGCATTTCAAATATACAGTTTCACAGGGCAAGGAAAAGTCTAACATTGTTGAAAGAAAAATCGTCTAGCATGGATGTGAATGTGTTTCACATGATCTCATCCGAGTCACAGAATCCAAATGAGATGGACATCACAAGAAGCCACACTGTTGCCATTCAATTAGAGGATGTCCATAGTCCAGATGATTCTTCCCTAAATAACTCACAAGTGACTGGACCACCTGAAGGCTTGTCTTCCAATCAGTCTGGTAGTGCAGGAAAACTTGGTGTAGATCTTAATAGCAGATCTCATGGATTGACCAATTTAGGTCAATCCATGTTCCAAAATGGAACTATTCCTATTCAATTAAATCAGGAGGCAACAACCTTATCTACATCAATGTTGTCATTAGATGGCAAAGTCTCTGACCTCACTGATCAATTAGATGCATTTCAAAATGAAGTGACATCTATACCACTTTCAGTGGATAAGAATTGCCCTGGGAATACAAATGCATTTGGGGCGTCATCTGAATCAGCAGCAATGCAAAGCAAGAATGGTTCTGACCTAAGACAAGAAAACGGTTCTTTGTCATGTGGATTAGAAAGCGCCCCATGCATTAAAGCTGCAGTTGATAAAACATCTTCTACCAAGTCTAGACAAATGATTTTGGTGGATCTTCAATTTAAATTAAGGCGCATGTGCCACCTGCCCAATGAACCCACAGAGAAGTTTGCAGTAGACTATTGCGATGCACCCTTGTCTCAACCCAAATCAGCCTCAGACGGAATCTCTGATAAAACCCAGCTTCTGACTGCTCCACAACATAATCCTGAAACACAGATGACAGACAACGCAAACTTTACACAACCAGAACAGTCTGCTGAAGCGTACCAACCCTGTGTAACTGCTCCTCTAAATTTGAATAGAAAAAGCCTGACATCCAGACTGTCATTCGGAAAATGTTTGCCCAAACTCCCGCAAAAAATCAAACCAGCTGACCCAAACAAGGTAAGCAGCAGTTGCAGGAAGTCTGTGGAAGAAAACGGAAATGAAGTAATCACACATCAGCTGAGCAGCAACATGATTGACGACATTGTCGATGAAGTTCTTCCTAACATCAGCAGTGATGAGGATTTGTCCATGGTCACCGAGAATCCACAGTCCACCAATGAAGAGGATAGTTCACTTCATGAGCGTGAGGTGCAAGGTACGTCGGAGGAAGAAGTATGGGAGCTCTCGCCTGGGCATCCCTGTGACTCCCTCGGCAAGAGACCTTCACCAGTAGATGGCAAAGACACGATAGCGACAGAAAAAAGGAGTAGGATCTCTTCGAACAACATAGAAATGGTAGGTGAAGTAAATAGTCTGCATATATTTGTGTTTTTGTAATGGGCTTCATTGACCTATGCATCCCTATCTTTATGTGGTTTCCCCAGCCAAACCAGTCCCCAGAGAAAGGAAAGTGTATTGGCACATTTCGTTTGGCTCCAGCAGTCATGACACAGGCTATAGATGTATCTAACAGTACAAAAACAGCCCATCTCAGATCTGAAACGACATTTGAATCAAGTAAGTTCTTAGACACTAAAGTGGTTCTAATTGACTGTCTGGTTAGCCTTGTCTCTCTCACACTCGTTTCATCCCTTTTGGATTTTGTGTTTTGAGTCATTATTATTATGTTTGTTTTTTTCAGCTCTTAAACAAAGCTTGTTTGAATCCCAGCTTGAAGACAATACCAATGATTTTCAGAAGGTATATCTACAACCTACAGAAAAAAGCGAAGCCATTTATTCTTTCGGTAGTTATTTAATGATTTTCTCTCCTTAAATTCTAGAACATTGATGATGAAAGAATAACAGTGTTGGAGTTCTTTCAACTCTTAAACATCGATTTTGTCATTCACAATCCTCGACAGAGCATTCTTCCGGGCAAGGTAATACTAATGTCTACCCATCGGATAATGACCCATATTAATACGCTAATGGCTATTAACAAAACGTTTTGACCCACTCATTTGCAGCTTACATCACATCTGGGTCACACGCCAGAGGACCTGCTGAAAAACCGGCACATTAACCATCCCAAACAGAGAGTGTATGAGGTGGAACACAAGAAGCTTGCAGAGAAAGTGGAGGGGTGGGTTTAATCTTGCACTTTGTTACCGAGCTCGAAGGAATTCCAGCAAATACGTTCTCATATACGTTTTGGGTTTTCTGTGTGCCCAGGTTAAAGGCTCGAATGAAGGACCAAGCGAGACTTCTACACAGTGTCAACAAACCTCTCTGGGAAGAGTTGAAATGTTTTTCAGAGGACGAAGTACTTTTATTTCTCTTCTACTAATTAACATCTTCTAATGGGAGCAAAATTGCTGTGATTGTTTTTCCAAGTATCTAGAAAGGCAGGCAACTGAAACAAACTAACTTGGACTATAGGAATGTGTGTGACTTGGTATATTATTATTATTACGCATTAATCCTCCGGTACACCGGTCGATTCAAATGGAATGGTCGGTGCAGCAAAGTTATATATCAGAAGGGTTTTTCTTGACAGGCAAGTGGGTAGTTGAAGTGAGAATAAGGACAAATATGTATTTTATGTAATGTAGTAACTATGGTGTGAATCTAATGTGTACTTCTCTATCCACAGCTGAAAGAATTTGGTTCAAAGATGAAGGAGAGAAGTAACTTTTTCCGGAAAAGAAGCAAGGCTCAGTCGCATGAAATGAAAGAGGCTCTATATTCAAATCTCCAACAGGCTATTCTGGTAAGGGGAGGCCATTCCTCTGGTCCTGTCCTCTGTGGGCCTTTTTACTATATTTTCACAGCTCAAACAAAACCAAAAGGTTGAAATGTATTTGTTACTTTCTTTCTTCTTAGGAGGAACAGCAGAAGTTGCGAGGGAAGATGGAGGAAGCAGATGGGATGCTAAAAAGTTTGGACAACTGCATCCAGGAACTAGAAACTGGTAACGAGACACTGTAGGAAATACACACTACATACATGAGTACAACGTCAGACATTCAAGTCAATGTTGTTATTGTTAACTTGGTTATTGTTGTTTCCCAGAACTTGCAGCAGTTGAAGGAAACGGTTTAGATGACAGCAAACCGACTTTAAAGTCAAGTCTACTGGGTAAATTAAATGTAAAGATATCAAAAGATGACGTGAATTATTTATTTACATCAAGAATAGAAACAAATATTCCCCTTCTATTTGCAGGATTGGAGAATGTGACAATGGAGTTGGCCGATAAGGAAAGGTAATGTGTATGTGTGTAATGTTGTATGTAATGTGATGTCACATATTAATCACGTTGTTAATCCCTGCATTCATTAAAGCCTTTAATCCTACGAAAAGACAACAATTTACCTTGATCAAAAATACTATATTGTGTTCTCGACCTGTTTAGGTGTTCTATGTTCTATCAGCTATTTGTTTATTTTATTGAACCTTTATTTATTCTGTATATCTCTGATTGAGGTTAGGTACCTCTTTTGCAAGAGAGACCTACGAGCTGTCTATCTCTATCCATTTCTGTCTATTTCTATCTGATGTATTGCTATCTAAATGTAAATAATGCCTGCTTGTGTTTCCCTCAGACAAATGTGTGAAATGGAAATGCAGAAGAAGTGCAACATGGACCAAGTGAAAAGGCTTCAAACGGAGGTTCAGGATTTGAATAAGCATATCATAATGCTGCACAGGTCAGCATACATACATTCATTTATTCGTGCATTCACTCATTCATGGATTCATTCATATGCGCACACACAAACTCATTCATTCTTTCACTCACTCACTTTTTCTAACCGCGTGTTTCTCATTCTGACCAACCCCCATGCAGGGTGAATGAGTGGAAAGTAGCAGAGAAAAGGGCCAACTGTGATGTCTACTCCTTCCTCTATGAATCCATGCATTTAGAGGTGGTGTTTGATACGGGTGCCGGTAAGGAAGTCAAGTTGTTGGTGATGTCCAGCAGGAAACCCTATTATCGCGGTCCGTCACTTTGGATCAAAAGTCTGTTTCTACTCAAATGTAAAGGCAAAATATTTCTCTTTATCAGGTGAAGGACCCGATGAAGTCAATGAGAGGAATATCTTGGACATCAATTTCAAGCTGGAATTAGATGGTGAGGGTGAAGGAAAATTATGTTTTACATGTGATATATTTTTTTTTTTTGTTGATCAGACATAGTGATCGTGTGTGAGTTTTTCTTAATGTTATTTTTGCTGAATGCTGTAAACATTAAATATCACAGATGACTTTACAATGAAAAATAAAAAATAAATATGGACACAAAATGTATATGTATAAAAACCCATTCCGGTATATAGACTATATCTTCCAGTCTTGTATTATTTATTCATGGTTTTTTGTTTTGGTCCAAACTAGAGGAGAAATCTGAGTGCCATGCCCGTCTTGTTCACGCACTCCTGTCAGAGTTCACCAAGGGACGAAGCGATTGGGTGGAAGAATATCCCAGCAACCGATACGTCCCTAAGGTAAGCCATCAGAAAGCCTATTTAAAAAATATATATATATTGAGGGCTGATGGATATTTCTCTTCTCATCACATGTTGCTGCTCCCCCAGCTGCTGCACGACGTGAGCCTGGTGGTGTGTCGCTGCCGGCTGCTGGGCGAGGAGGTGCGGCTCCTGAAAACCTGGGGCGCCTTGAGGTTCAACATCCTGGACATCCGCTGTTTGGACATGCGGTAACTGCTCTTCTTCTCCTTTTTCAGTGGAAGAATAAAGAGAAACTCTCCTTTTGTCACAAGCACATATGGTATACATTGCCGCTGGTTTGTTGATTTATCACCTTCCAATGCAAGAATTAGTTAAGTGTGTGTGCGTTCATCCAGGTGTCACAAGCATACTCCTAGATACGTTCGATTTTTGCCGTTATTACCACATTATCTTAGCGTGACATCGGCCAACCAATTCGCAAATGGAAATTTCTGGAACCTCTGTTCATTTTCGATTGCCAAAGGTCGTTATCAACGGGCGCAGACCAAAGTGTCTCTGGATGTAATTTGATAGACCTTCAACCAATCAGAGCATGCAATGTGTGACAGATTAGCGGTAGCCATCTTGGTTGTTTATGAAAATGCCTCAAAGGCGCTCTTATAGGGCACTGCTCTGTAAAGTCTTCATACTAAACAAACATACCCCCATATTATATTATATCAACATTTGGCATTGGCACGACCCGGGCCAGGTCTGCTGGAAATCTGTCTAAAGGGAAGGGGCGCCGAACGCATATGCCAGAGCAAATAGAACATGAGCGTGCAGAATCGTCTGGTTCCCGGGTTAAAATTATCTACCCCTAACTGATTTCTCTAAGCCGTCGACTCCAAGCTATGGACCCAGAAACGTATTTACTATAGTGTACTATAATAAAGTACTGTATGTTGTCATTAACCGTTTACATTGCCAAATACATAGTGTCTTGGCCTTGTTTGCTTGTAAGGGAACTGTCCAGTTCTCTTACATGCAAAAGGAAGGCTGTCCATCCACCTGTCAAACAGCAAGCCACATGTCCCCCCTATCCTGTCTTTCCCCCTCTAGCGTTCACATCGTCTTCAGCAGCCTTGAGGCCATGGCTAAGTTTGAGCTGTCACTGGCGGTCACTATGGCCTACCCCTGTTGTCCGCTCCAATTGCAGGACTTCAAAAATCACATTGGATCGACTACGTGAGTTGGATTTATGTTTTCTTCTGGAATTTGATCCTTATTAGATTGCATCATTTGATTTGTGTATATGTCAATGTGTTTCACGTGGCTTACTGCCTTTACAAAAGTAATTCAGGTATTCACTCAAACCACATAATTTTAGTGTGTACATGTCATTCCATCCCTCTTTCAACCCACTGTCTTGTCTGTCACATTGTCCTGTCCTCAATAAACAAATCAGTATATTGTACATAAATCTACATTTTGACATGTTCTTTTTTTTGCAGCGCGCACCGCATTGAAGAAATAGTGTCAACAATATCTCCAGGCAAAAACTACCTGACGAAAACAATCAAGGCTATTCATGCTGCGGTGCTTTCGTGAAGCCTCTAATGCTGCCCTGCTTCCATTTGGAAGCGTTTCATGGTGGTATTGTGCACATAAAAAACATAGGTATAGATAACAATTTTAATGTCCTATATTCAGCGTCGTTACCTTTCTGCTCATGTTAATATCTTTCTGTGCTTTTGAGTTTATAATTCTTCTTTTTTTGCATTGTTTTTCATTTCATTTCACATTCACAATTTATGGCCTGTCACCTACTAAATACTGATTCATTTGTGTTGCTTTCTATGCTTGTTCAGCCTTTAGGGGGCGCCATAGTGTAATTATTTGAGTCCGATGCAATAAAATAGTTTTTCAATAATTTAAGATAGTCAAATGTAGCCTATATTTTTAGGAAATTGTACCTAAAATGGTTATGACTGGTTAAGCCTGATTATAGGTAATCTAAAAGCACAACAGTAGAGAATCTTGCACATAGATCATTTAAGTGCCCTCAGTTCAAACTATAGGGCAAAATACTAGTTTTTCTTTTTCTTTTTAATGACACACGGTATGCGTTCTTGCAGGTCTTCGTTCTGGTGAGCAAATAACATGGCAATACCAATATGACCGTTTTACTACATTGTTCCTGCTTGTCTAAGATGAATGACAGGGACAGATTCCTGGGTGGGGGGTCATTTCCAGGGGTCAGATGGCCAGAGACGGTGTGCAGTGGCTGGGGTTGGGGCTCAAAGGGGTCGAGGGTCACAAAGCTTACAGGGTCACGGGGGTCAAAATGGACGTTCCACACCGTCGACATTGGGTTAGGCTGTCAGTAGTCCTCCTGCTCTCCATCAGACTGTCACTGTCCTGTCACTCTCGATTTCTAGTGAATGATTTCCTGCCAATTTTTAGCTGTTGAGAAAGAGAGATCCAGAGACCTTTTGTTTCCTGTCAATCTGGAGGGTCCCGTCTGTGGAGTTGCGCTGCATGTTTTCTTAAATTGGTGTGTGTGTTTGACCCTGCAATCGATTCATGTTCCATTCAGGGTGTCTGATTACGGGCATTGTGTGCTGCAGTAGTCCCCAGCCCCCCTATGATCCTGACCAAAATAAGTGGAAGAAAATAAGGGGTTTGACCTGATTTAACATTTTGTGTGTTTGTGTGTTGTGTGTGTGTGTGTGTGTGTGTGTGTGTGTGTGTGTGTGTGTGTGTGTGTGTGTGTGTGTGTGTGTGTGTGTGTGTGTGTGTGTGTGTGTGTGTGTGTGTGTGTGTGTGTGTGTGTGTGTGTGTGTGTGTGTGTGTGTGTGTGTCACATCAGCATCTGATACTGTTGTGGTTTGTTTTGTTGTCTCCCGCTCTATAACGCTCTGGAGGGAGAGACAATTGGATTATATTTACTAACTTGATTGACATTGAATATACCCTTCTGGTGGGTAATATCCCAGCTTTGACTGTTATGTAGGCAACTGCAAATGTGACTATCCTCATGCTTTGGTTCAGCAAAATATTAAAAAGCATATTGCATGGAATTGATTAAATTAAAGAATGTAATGATCTGTTTCAGACTACACTTGTAACATAAACAAATTGTAGGCTATGAACAAATGAATTATACACTCACACACACGCAGTCGAGACGTGTCTAGCCTACTTTACATAATAAAAGACAGCATATCCAGTGAACGGCATGTACTAGGCCCTACTTTGGCGTATATTGTTTTTTAGCCTGGTGATTATAGTTTCTCACCACATCTTCACACGTGTGTGGATAGAGAGACGCGATAAAGCACACCTGGGACGCATCTGGACACGCAATGCATTGTTTACCTCACGAAGGGCTTTAATCGTGTAGAGTGGGACCTTTTGCGCTTAGCAACATGGCGCAAATGTGTTTATCCTGAGATCCAAGAGGGCAGTATTTCACCACAGTAACCACATAAAGGGTCCCGCCGTTGACCAGTCTTGCTGGTGTCACAACGCTTTCAAACCCCAATCCAGAATGTAAGGTTTGTTCACATGCACAATGGAAATGCAGAAGAAGAAACAAATGAAATGTGGTGCTTTGTGCTGTCTTGTGTAGCATGTAGGCCTACCATCTAATGTCATGGCAGTGAAATATACTGCTCAAAAAAACAAAGGGAACACTTAAACAGCACAATGTAACTCCAAGTGTTCCCTTTATTTTTTTGAGCAGTATATATAAAACAACACTGCCAATTTATGAAAAATGACTAGGCCTAATGTGGCCTTTCTTCATGATATGGGCAAGCTGCTAAGGAGGTCCTGTATGTATCGGCTCAAATGTTGCCATACAATGAATAAACAGAATAGCCTAGCTATGACGCACTCTCCTGAAGAGTTGTTTCATTTCGGCTATGTGGGTTTTTATATAAATGTTGATTTTATGCAAATGATGTATGTTTTCTTCAATTGAAGAAGGGGGAACACATTGGCATATATAACGTGTTTATTTTATGACCAATATAAGCCTTAATTTTATTTACGTATGTATTATTCTTTTTTAATTTGCATGCAGAACCCAGAAGTACTGCATTAACTGCCAGCTACCCATTCCACTGCTGGAGCTTTCTTTTTTCAGCAAAAAAGACTGCGGATTGCTGTTGTCTCAAGAGAGGCCTCCAATATGTTTTGCCTAAGGCCTCAATTGTTTTTCTACTCCCTTTGGTTTCCAAATGTGAGTCAGTGTGGCCACGTTGGTTCCTAGATGGTACTTATCATAGTCATCTATACCGGCTGACATATCAGCTTTTGAAGCTTTAACGTTATTGAATGCTGTGACATTTAAATAGGCTAACTCACCAGATGGGCCGCAGCAGGAGAAAATAAAGATTTTTTATTTTATTGTGATCTCACACACTCACTCAGTACGGCATCGAGCAGCAATACCACCAGTGGTATTGAAGTCTGAAAGTAAGTCCGTTGGGTGCAGTTGTCAAATATCAAGAGTGGGTGAAATCATTGAAAACGTGTATTTGTTGTGAGATGTGTTGCATAGAAATGTTCCTTTGTACTTTGTTCTCTCAGTAAGCTGAGCCGTGTGTGTGTGTGTGTGTGTGTGTTGCAGTGTCTATGTATTTATGTGGGTGTGTGTGTGTGTGGGGGGGGGGGGGGGGGGGGGGGGGATTTTGGAGACACAAACACCCCGAACCAGACATACCAAGCACAAAGACGTCATATGTCTCCAGGCCACTCCTGCTACTGTACTGGCTGCTCAGAGGTTATCGCTTTACCTGCTATTATGGGAATTCTGGGACCCCTCAATTGGCCCTTTCACGCAGGTCATTACCACTGCAAGGCATGTGTTCCCATAGCGATGCAAATAAAAGGGACACGGTGGCCTCCCACTCTCCCCCACCCCACCAAGGGCACACACACGCTTGCACACATAAGCACACACACAAACACATACACACACATACACACACATACACAGAGACGCATCCAAAATAAGACTATGCAGCTATGCAAGCCAAGCAGTCAATTCTTGGGGAAAAGACAATAGGTCTGGCCTGTTAAAATACCTGTGTGTGTGTGTGTGTGTGTGTGTGGTAGGCAGCTGGGAGAGGAGGGAGATCAAGGTTCAATGGTCTTGAGAACTACAAGGGCTGTTACATTTTATTTGCCACTAAATTTCATCAAAGGAGCAATGGAGGGAAACAATGCATTGAAGAGCGGCTCATGAGCCAATCCTGGGGAGGTAAAATAAAATGACCATCGTCACGGACAATTTGTTGTAGATTTCTTTTGTATCGCTCATATGGTGTAGGTAGGCCGCACGGAAAAAGACCTCAGGTGTTATTTATGATTACAAAATACTTGTGTTCTCTGTGTTGTAGATTTGAGAGCTAGACAGGTTTCAAATGAAGGATGTTGGATTGACTTTTAAAAAAAAAGTGGGGACCTTTTTCCATCTATACCCTAAACAGTGCATTGTTCCATTTCCTCCCCAGTAGCCTTATCCATCTATATTTAAAATAAACGTCCCAAGCTTGCGATTGTCATGCATCAGTGACTACAAAGACTACACTGATACAAGCACAGATGAAACACTATTATTTGTAAAGGTATGAACCACCAGGAAAGGAGCACCAATAGCCTTGCATTCTATAAGATCCCCCATCCTCTGGCAGACTAGCTATAGTGACCACACAACATGACTCCTGACCCTGTTCAGGGAACACTATGGAAGGGCCGTTAGCTACAAGGAAGTGAAATAATAAATAGCCTTGACTAAAAATACAATGTAGGGGTCACGTTGAAGGTATGTCCCTACAATACAAACGCCACCACCACAAGCACTGGGCCTGTTGTGTGTGTGTGTGTGTGTGTGTGGGGGGGGGGGGGGGGGGGGGGGGGGGGGTAGGGTGGGTGTGGGGAAGGCTAGGGTCGAATTTATTCATTTTTTAGACAGATCGGGTTCCTCTTACTTAGGTCCTACCTGATTACAAGCACCGACCATAGCAACCACGTCCGCGTGCTTTGCACCTACTTGCATTGTACCATGCCTAGTGATCAGCAGAGTTTAGTTTACTACACACAGACGCAGACACACATGCACGCACACACAGAACGTTGAGCACAATTATATATTGGGCCATTCTTTATGTAGTACAGTCTGTCATGTGGTTACAACGAATAACAAAACACTTTTCTTTTGTTTCACACATTTTATTCACGTATTCAAAGGATGGATTTTACCACTTTCAGTATACATATATATCAACAACCAGGCAGCTGCTTGGTTGTCCACAAGTCCACTTAGTAGCCTCTGAGGCCCTCAGTCAGCTTAAAAAAAACAGTGCTCTCAAGGGGCCTCCTGGAGACACGCGGCCCCATGTGAAATCTGTTGTCGTGTGGAAGGATTTGCCGCTGTCTCCTGTAGGAGGTGAGTGGCGACTGACCATCCAGACTAGACTGGACCGAACACCCTGGGTACAGAGGTACAGCCGGCACCATGGCTAAGTGCATTCTCTGGGGAGAAGTGTGTGTGTGTGTGTGTGGGGGGGGGGGGGGGGACCCCTGTACACTCATCCATGGCCCCTGCACTATATCCCCCCCTGCTTGACCCCGACTGATAAACTGTGCTATGGATAGACCACTTTAAGTCAGACTTTTAGTTTGCTTCGTTCTTTCTTCCATATATTGAGGCCTATCTTAATAATCAAATAAAAAACATTGCTGTACCGTGTGTTGCAACAAGGTCATATTGTGACTATAGCGGTACTTTATTGTTTTATTTTGTTATTATGTATTGATGTGATATCAACAATAGCAAAAGGAACTGGCTGTTTACTTTTATGGTATGGTACCACAGATTACAAACGTGATTACTAGGGAGAATAACTCCAGTGTGACCACTGACTCCAGAGAGAGAGAGAGGGAGAGGGAGAGGGAGAGAGAAGAGAGAGAGACACACACAGAGACACAGAGAGACAGAGAGAACAGGATGGACATTAAACGACAGACAGGAAGAAAATCAGAGACCTTAGTGACCTAGAAAGGCAAGCTTCCACCTAAGCTTCAGGGAAGTCTGGCTTCCATCCGCCTCCTGCAGACGTTAATGGTGCAGGACTAAGAGGGCCCTGCACCAGTGTGTGTGTCTCCCCCCATCCCTCCCCCCATCCCTCCCCCCACCCCACCAACCCTAACCTATGTGCAGATAACGTTATGGCCTCTACAGTAAATGTTAAACTCGGTCTAAAAAATAACTAACAAATAATCAGATAGATATTCACACTGGATTATCAACAGTATCTCTTGATTGCAACGCTACGAAATCAACACAATGTATTACACTTTGAAAATGTGTTTATAATAGTTATGTGGCAAGTTGATACTAATAATTAAGTAAGTACTAATTCATTTCAAGTCTGTTTCTGTGTGTGTCTCTCTCTTGCTCTGGCCACAACATATTTGATGGAGACTTCCCAATGTCAAAGGAAGGGAATAATGGCATAATTGATTTGACAAAATCATATTCACAATTTAAAAAAAAAACAACAGCCCCCTCAACTACATTTCAGTCCAGTTCCATGACCTTATGAACTGATTGTGGACCAAAGGGCTTTTTCTGAATATGGGCATCACACTAGAGAAATACAGTGACTCCTCCAGTACAATGCTCCCAGTCAACGGGGGAACCTCCCCAGCTTATCTGGACCTGCACATTGGCCCGGATCGGGGCAATATAAATCGGACCTGCCCAGAAGAAAGACGCCTGTTCCCCTTTGTGGGGTCCGCACATTGTTTTGTCTGGGGGGGGGGGCTATTTATTTAGATGTAAATCAGCTAGCAAAAGTGTTACATCCTGTCCTTGTGTAGTGGTGGGCGAGGGAGCCCGGGAGCTCATTTGGTACAGGAAGTCAGAAGTTATCGTGATCGGAGCTCACTAAAAGATTGTGATTTTTTTTCCCATTATTATTTGAGGCCTTTGCCTTGAGGGGAGCAGGTGACATCATCGGCACTTTTCCACAGTCATCTTATTTGTTAGTCATCAACTGTAAGCAGGGCTGGTCCCTAGCTACTGTGAGCCAAGCTGATAAGAAAGGTTATGCCCCCAATGACCCACCTTTCTTTATTCTATCCTCTCTGACTGATGTGTTAGGATGGCAAAGTCCCAAATTGATGGGCATGATGCAGTGCTCATACTTTCATCAGATTTTCATGTAACTGACAGCCTGTTCAATGTGGGACCAGACTTAAGTATATACTAAACATATGTTTAGTTTGTGTGTTTTCAATTTTTTGATTTCAGAAAGCCTAGGTATTAAAATCAAGGACTACGTTGTTGTGCCAGATTACAAGGTACAACAATAGGCTATTTGAAAGGACCAAATAGACCCACATATATCGCTACGTTTTATTAACACCTTTTTACTGGACCAATCAAACTAACCATGTTCTAATTTACCTTAACTTGCAGGGATGCATCTCCTTAATGAAACATTGGTAGATTTTTGTAGCTGGTAACTAAACTGTATTATGCACCAGATACAATGTCTCATTCTGGCTCCACAAGTACTCTGAACTGTTGAACTGATAGATAGGCAATCTATTGGTCAGGTATGCAAAGCCACTGCTTACCCCTGGGATCTGCCTACACTCAGCCCGTATACTTGCCCTTTACCCCTGAGCATCTTTCTCAGCCACATGTTTTTGCTTCTGGATGTCGAGTACATAAATCATTTAAAACCTAGCAAGAGCGTCAGATAACTCCAATCAGTTTCGTTTTAAAGGAATACAGATAATCAGTGATAAGAAAGCATGACGTCAAGGCTCTTCATGTTGGGAAAAAGGCATGACCCTATCCTAGCCCATTGATTCACTTTTAGATTGCGTCAAAGCCATAACAAATTAGTCAATCTATGAACAAATAAATCCCATTATAAACCAGGCAAAATCAATAAGAACTATATAACATGAACTATAGTTTAAACCTTAAATAGGAGCATGGCTATGTTAGATATATTTTTATTTAGTTGGTAGGCTACGTAAAAAAACACGTATCAGACAGACGTTTACTTGTGATTGTTTGCGTCTAGTTGTCTACTTGGTAACCATTTAAACAAATGAGTAATATAAAAAATATTAAAATGACAAAATGTGACTTATAAGAAATTTATGAAGCGGCCCCGTAATTTTTATATACAGAAAAACAAATAATTGTCCGCCAGAGGCTTCCGTAAGCATTCCATCGCTGTGACTTGCAATAGTGTTATATAGTAGTTGTTGTCGTTGTGAGTGCGGTGAGAAAAGCATCGAAGGCGCACCGACCTCACCAAAAGCATAAACTATGGAAGAAATCAACAACATTGAAGTCGTGCCATGTACTAACTCAAACTATTTGAAACCATTCAGGTTGCACTACAATCAGGTGAGTCCAAAAAATAGCCCACTGGCATTATCTCTGCACTGATAGTGGGCACACTATTGATGACTGTGGCTGGTGGATGCTGTTTGCTAACCCGTTCGTTTAGCACTAAGCTATCACTAGTAGATCATGACAACCGGTAACATATATCTACGACGATGGCAGTAGCAGTAGTCAACACTGTGAGCGTTGTGTAATGCAGTGGGTCCGAGTGGATAATGTTAAATAATCGAGTACAGCAGATAGTGTTCTTTTTTTCAAAATGAAGACGAGTATGGCGAAGACTGAGGTTAGCATGGTAGCTATCTGCATAGCTTTTGGTGGTCCAGCATCATCACAAGCACATGCTTTACGTTTGGCTGGGGGTGATCAGTTATCATGGGTTAGCAGTGTTACGCACTGGGACTTCATTGCTAGTATCCCGATGGCGAGTTATCCCACATTAGTCTTGATCAGAGGAACGTGATCCCGAATCATATGAAGAAAGGACAGGGTTTATGAATGGAACCTTGACCCTACTATAGCGACACTACAGCTAACGTTAGATTGCCGATGCTTGAGGTGACACACTCACACGTTTAGCAAGGATAAACTGCTTGATGGTTGCAATCATTTTCCTTCAGGGATCAATTAAGTACCAACTTGGATGGTTTGAATATGCTGGACCTGGGCATATATCCAGTAAACATACATGTACTGTACGTTCGTCCAAGGTTAAAACCGAGGGAACTGCATGCAGTGTAAACACTGCAGTGGAGGCACACAGTGGCTTTTATCGTTTTCTAGCTGTTATTTCTTTTACAGTAGATTTCGGTCCTAGGAAGAAGTGCTTCATTGTTGGCCTTGTTAACCTAATAATATTAACATATAACATTGATTTTGGGATCAAACATACAGAGTAGCTAAATGTGAAACTACAGTATGCGATATTCATTGAAATAATATACACAGGTGGTAACTCAGGGGTCGTATACCAGCTATAAGCCCTACAACTCAGCCCTTTCCCTCCACTGTACACAATGTGTAGTTTGTCCCGATAACACTGACATGGTAGCGTTTCAGCTCTCCAAATGGACCTTTGCAGGCTTGATAAGGAGAGGTCACTGGGAGTGGGGTTGCAGTATCATGGGAATCGATAGGCGTGTAGCTCACCGTTTGTTTACCGGGAGAGATGTTACTGGAGTGGTTCTACAGTGGCACATTAGATCAATGGCCAGGACCGTTTTACTGGATTTGGGTAGAGTGTCCAAAACAATTAGCTAATTTCTTTAGGGAAAGAACATTTGTAATACTTTCCTTGCAACAAATAGGTCAGCACCATAACTAGTAGTTGGGGGGGGGGGGGAGAAGCATCATTTTCTACAGTAGGTATCATGAATGCATTGGATTCTCGTTATGCGCACAGCAAACTAACAGGATGACTGTCTTTGTGCCAGAGAGAACAGGAATGGCATAGTGCAAATGGAGCTCTTCAAGGTTACCTCCATTCCCTGTGTCTCCTCTGTGTGCTCTCTGGGGACGCCTCACTCCTCCACCAGCGCTTGCATCACTGAGTCACATTGCTGCACGCTGACACCCACACTCCATCCTCCATTCAGGAGGTCCATACACACATACACACACACACACATACACACCCACACACACACACACCATCTCTGCAGATGGGACCCCCATTTAATATGTTTCTGCTGATGTTTCTTCAAATCAGCTCATTTTGAAATTATATTATTTAACATTTACATAAATGTTTCTAAATGTGTTTTGAATTCGGAAATATTAAAGGGACCCCAACATCAGTAATGTGGAAAACGACGTGGGAGGGTGCTGGTGGACGCGTTAATTGTTAGTTTTGCACAAACTCAACATTTATTGAAGCACAAAGGATTGAGCGAGTTCATAACGTAACAAACAATGCATAGTGTATATTTGACTCAGCTCCTGTGGGACTAGCCCAAAACTCATTATTTCTTTGGTCTCTTCTCTATTACACATCCATCCTAATGTTGAAAAAAACATGCAGAATTCCTGATGTTTGCTACTGTCAGCAACCAGTGATGTAGCCAGTTCATTACGATAAACACTCAAATTTGTCTGCATTGCAGGAGGATGACTACAATCACACCTATGCTTTGGACTGGCTTGAGACTTTGCTTCAGTAGGTTGGTCAGTGGCTGCAGCAGCTGCCTCATTCACCTGCTGTTCCACTGTCCTCCATTGTTATATGGGTGTCGCTCTACACCACTGTGCTTATATAAACATCTGTCGTTCCTCCCTGTTCCTTAGTAAAAACCTGTCCAGCAGTCATTTATTTCTGGTTTGGTCAATCATTTACAGTGGGCATTCTGTATGTGCTCCACTGCTATGCTAATCTAGCTAAACTTGCATACATGTGTATTGTCACTGGGAATTTATTGATGGGAGGGAGGCATAGGTGGAAGGGTAAGGTGTGCACAATGAAAGCAGCTAGATGTAGTTAATCGGTCCAACAGAGTTGCTGGCAATTATGTCTTGTGACTTAGTAACTTGTATAAATGCCCTTGAATTAATACAGAACACACTCGAAGGCTTTTTTGATAGTTGTAGGTCTACATTGGGTAACTTGGAAACGTTGGAAGATTCCCTGTTAAGGTCACTCAATTGGATCACTTTAATGAAACAGGGATTTGTCCGGAACTTTTAAAGGTTTAAATGTAAGACATGCCACAATCCAATAAAAAAAAAAAGGCATTTTCAAAACACATCATATAATTAGATAAGCCAACATTTTGAGAAGCATTTTTTGACAAATGGTGAAATTTGGTTAATCTAGTTTAGTTGGCACATACTTCAGTTAAAACTCCTCTTTCTCCAAGATATATCGGCTAGGCCTATTACTCTGTTGTGCTTACGTTGTAATTGCTTTGTACCACATCTGCAGCTTCACGGTCACCTGTAGGGCAAACATCCGCGGCTTGCACCAAAGCAACCCTCTTTGCACATTGTCTCCCTTGGCTAAGAGGGGCAGGTAATGTAACGCACAAGAGGCCCTCCGTAGCATTTAGCCCTCTGTTGTCCATGCCTCCCTGTACCCCCCCCCCCCCCCCCCCCCCACCCACGCGACCCCACCCCAACCCCAGAGCAGGTGATTATTTCTTGTTGACTCTGCGGGGGGGGGGGGCTCCACGCGTCTTTGTCTCCCTAATGCTGCACCGCAGGCTAACGGTGTTCCATTCACTACGACCGTCTGAATTATTTATCTCGTGTCATGTGGCAGGGAGACGCCGTTGTAAGCAGGTGACCAAGCAAGCATGAGGCCATGTAATGGCAAAGATTGGTCATGAGATGTGTATGATGAATGTATATTGCACATTGTTCATGTGAATAAATGTCTGTTAAGTAACAATCTATCGTGAAATGTGGTAACACAATGGTGATTGAGCCTATGGGCCACTGATGAAAGCCCTTGCATTTGCAGTATTATTAATGTAGTATTATTAATGTTATGAACTGGGTGTCGTGGTGACACTGTTTGTATCGCTGGGAAAAATGAACGCTTATTGCCAAAGGTGTCGCCAAAGAGAACAAAACGGAAAACTTAGAGAATACTACTTTAAAAGGCATAAACAATAATATCGGTCTGACACTTTTAACGTAGAGGCAAATTACAGTTTTACTGTCTATGAATTGAAAACAATATACTAATACATCTGATGTGTTACAAATGGCAGACTACTACAAGATGACAGAAGCCACTGTTCCCTAAACAACACAGTAATTTGTTTGTAGCATGTTCGTTGGCTAGCTTATAAACAGTAAAAGCTACCACATTGGGTTATTGCACCTCAGCAGCTTATTCTTCGAGCAAGGTGTGTAGCAAAAAATAACAACCTTTTCCTAGCAGTACAATGTGTGTCGTCTGGCAAACTATTTGGCATAGATGCAGACCTCCCTCTGGGACAATTGTCTCTTGAACTGTCTCTTTAAAAGTGATGCTGTGTTTGCCTGGTTGGGCCCAGACGTGTGTGTGTGTGTGTGTGTGTGTGTGTGTGTGTGTGTGTGTGTGTGTGTGTGTGTGTGTGTGTGTGTGTGTGTGTGTGTGTGTGTGTGTGTGTGTGTGTGTGTGTGTGTGTGTGTGTGTGTGTGTGTGTGTGTGTGTGTGTGTGACCCTTCTGATGTATGAAAAGTTCAATATTCAAATACATTTGAAAGGATCTTAATAACGATGGTTATGTTTGTTTTTGTCTGGTATTATGTAGGCCTATGTTTTGCCTATTTATCTGGCAACTATTCTGCCCAAAGTACTGCCTCTCCATTAGTATTAGGGATGTGGTGGTGTTGTTGTATCATACCATGTTTGGTGCTCTAGTCCGTACCCTTTTGTCCTTCTGTCGTTTATTAGGTTATCACAGCACATTGGAGCTAATGCTTTTGCTTTCAATGAGGCTAAAGGAAGACCGCCTCCACTTAGGTTGATTTGTTCCCAGGAAAACAGAGGACATGGTGGGAATTAAAACACTATTCTATGTAGAGGCTACACATTTAATTTTAATTGATTGATTTTTTTTCTCTGCCAGCTGGACGTGTGTGTGTGTGTGTGTGTGTGTGTGTGTGTGTGTGTGTGTGTGTGTGTGTGTGTGTGTGTGTGTGTGTGTGTGTGTGTGTGTGTGTGTGTGTGTGTGTGTGTGTGTGTGTGTGTGTGTGTGTGTGTGTGTGTGTGTGTGCATACACATGCACTTACAATAGAATCCTAGAGATCAAGAACAAACATGGACCACTCTAGAATCCCCATTGATAACACAGTGGAGCTTGTCCTCTCTCATGCCCGGTTCCTAAGAGACCATATTAATTTTCAAGGTCCCCATGCTGCACTGGGTCTCCAGTCGTCGTCCCCCCCCCCCCCCCCCACACACACACACACAACCTCTTCCCTGCTCCAGCGTTGGCTAATCTCTAATAGTTGTAATCCATGGTGGGCCATGATTGTCTGTAGTCTCCCCTGGGCTATTCACATACACTGCCCACCCCCCCCCCCCCCCCCCCCCCCCTTCCACACAGCGAGTGGCCCTGATAATGAGGGGAACCCCACCATCTGTGAGTGATGTAAGGCCACTAAAGAGCCACATTGGTGTGGTTAATAAAATACCGCAAAACCATGGCACCCGTTTACTGTTGATTTGATTTCATATTGTGATCATGTGACCATATGATGTTGTGAAATACAAAAATTACAAACGTTTTAAGAAAAATACAACTATGTAGGCTTTCTGTTTAATCTCCCAATAATAAATTACAGGAGTTATCCTACAATAGTCCTAACATTAGTTCTAACATGTACAAGCAACATGTATATGAGTTTGTGGACAGTAAGGACTTTATATTTGATTTCATGATGCACACTTATTACTGATGGGTGTGAACATGTGGGCCATAATATTAGCCGCTGGCTTCTGGCTGCTGCTGCAATTGGGTGCTGGCGGGCCCAGCCTCACTCCGGAGTGCGCCCGGGCCCGGCCGCGGCAGCTGTGGTGCTAGGTGGGTGCACTCCGGTGGACCCCACCTGTCTCCTCCTTTGGAAAACGGTGCAAGCCTTCTGTCTCCTTTTGATCTTTCGCTGCGGAGTTCCCCCCCCCCCCCCCCCCTAAAAAGCAAAGACCTCATTGTGTCACCCCCTCCCACCTACTAGTACAAAACCACAAAGACCCCCCTAACTAGCAGGCTGTTACCTCACTGGAATGGAAGGGGTTGGGGGGGGGGGGGGGGGGGGGGGGGGGGGGGGGGGGCATTTTATTTTTTTAAAGGAAAAGCCCTTCTTAATTAATGTGATGTTTCCCTAGTACTGACATTTCGTTTGAAACAACCAAAAGCAAGAATTACCGAAGCCCAATCAACCCAAAAGTCCACCAGCAAATAAGATGCTTTCCTCATGGTACTGTAGAACATTAAAACAATGTCCTCTTGCTTTGATCAGCACAATCTATCATTACAGTTCATCCTCTCAGCCATCATATATTTCCCTCAAACCTCTGTGTAGGAAGTTATCAAACGCCTGTGCATGCGCAGAACTCAAACCTTCATTCAACATGGTCAAACATATACACAACTTTAACTTTTATAAATTTTGGGAAATGACTGGATGTCTGTCCTTGCACAGCAATCTAACCCTAACCCCACCTTTGACCCCATTACCATTGACCTATCAAAGCCAGATCAATTACAATTTCATTCAGTCATACATTCAATGTGACATAACGAAATCGGTAGTGGTTGAAAGGTTAGGACAAATCCCTATAACGCTGAGTCTTTTTTTTATTTTAATCTTCTATATTGATTGTCACATACGTTATCCACTGGATCACTGGACGTTCATTCAGCGCGTACTGGCGCCCTCGCGTGCATAATATGCCTGCAGCTCAAAAAGTATGAATTAATAAACCAGTAAACCGGTTTGATTGTTTCACATTTCTTGTTTCTTGCTTTTTGACCTTGTGCCCAACTCTTTAACCTGATGAGTCTGGAGTGTACACCACAAACGAGTCCTTCCTCATTCTGATGACTTAATTATAACACAAGCCGGCTAAACCACGTTCGCTTTTTTCATGCCCCAGTTGGACAGGCTTAGGTTATTTATTTTGTATGTGACATTCTCTATTTGTTGTGCATAGTAGAACAGCATCAGAACATCGCGCTGTGATGGTAGAACACATTCTACCTTCGTTTGCCTTTTTATTTTATTTTTAAGTCAATGAAACCACCAACAATTAAATTGCAAAGACTTTGTGAATTCCTTTTTAAACCTTTTCTGTAATTTGCAAAAAATAAAAAAAATAAAAAGTGCAAAATAATTGTATTTTATATACCAGTGCATCTATTTGCATGTCTCCCAACCTAGGCATATTTGTTTTCCATGCCATGCCTTTTTTTTGCTTTTGAAAAGTGTCTAGTCAGCACACATCTAGAAGCCATTCACATCTTTGATAAGATGCACACAGGCTGTGTGCAGGAGTTAGTAATGATTAGGACAGCGCCCCATTGTCTTGGTTCAGTCAACATTTCACTTTCAAACTCAACGCAATTACGACTTCTGAGCTAAACTCGCAAATATCTGGGAGAATCCAACATTAGTTTGTTTCCATTGGTACACAAGCACTGCCACTGTAGCTACAACTGCAAAGCAGCAATACGCAGGTGCATTGTGAATACCTGGGGGATGCTGGTGCTGTGTCTCCACACACACACACACAAGCCATCTTTTGTACTTGCCAATCGGTTTGCTTAGGCTGGCAGGCTGTCATCGCTGTGCTGTAAGATTGATATGGGCGGACCATAGGCGTAGCTTAACTTCCTAGACTAGACTGAAGAATAAGATGCATCTAAGATGGCATAGATAAGATATTTTTGTATGCAAACCAAAGATATTTAGTTCAAATTATATTTAGGCATGTTGCATACCAAGAGATTTCTAAAGTTCATGTAAATCATGCCAAATGACATAGCCCTTATAAATTGAATGATTTGAAAGATTATCCAAAACATGCATCTTTGCCAGTCCTGTGATGCTTTTGCAGAGTGCTATGATGCTTGCAATAAAGGCTCATGAACATTTTCTACATAATTACACCTTTGTCCTATTTCTGGTATGAGAAAAAAAACGTTTATGTGTTATTTTAACACATTATGTAAGAAATAGCTTCTTGCAAGACTTGCACCTGTTCCTGCATCGAGATTGGCTTGATGGAAATGTACTGAGGGCGTATAATCTATTGACTAACAAATTGAGTCATCCAAGTTGACTGGCAACATGAGATGCGTTTCAGCATTTGGTTGTCTGGATTTTCCTTTCACTGGTAACACATGACTGCAGGGTCTTTTTGATATATCCTGCGGATGGTAAAAGCTATCAGTGAGCTAATGAGATCTCATTTAGTTATAACACAAGCCCCTTGAAAAGTTACTTGAAATATCGATCAATGGAACGAAAGTGCACTGCAGCCACTCATTTGCATGTAACACAAATGTAAATACAATTACAGGCATGTGTAAACATACATTGTATTGTATCATCATGTTTTGTACTGTACTATTTTTCTACAGAATGGAGCAAGGAAATCCTGGGACTTCATGCGGACACATGACAGGTAAAAGGCTTCTATTGTTCATCCATCGCATTACAAAGCAGCAACCCGGCATATGATGAACTGCCCCAACATGCACCACTTCTTTCACTGAGATGAAAGGACACACTTTGCTGATGGATCTACACAAGTAACAATTGAACAAACCCTTATGCACACGTGGGCAGCATAAATGTATAAATAAATAAATGCATTAAACCTTTTTTTATTTTTTATTTAAAGTGACAACCATCCTTCCACATTGTTGTGTCCGTTCTTTGTGGCTGTCTCCCTTCATATCATTTACAAATGATATGTTATTATATATAATAACTTACAAATTGAGGGTGGAAATTAGCAAGAAAAGAACGCTGCATTTAGGGCCTCAATGCATTGCACTGCTGTTCTTTTCTAGTGGCAACAATCGTGACACTGGCACTGGCACTAGCATCTTGTTTCGTTGCATCATTACACTAATGCCCATTTCACACTGACCCCATAATGGCTCACTGCTCAATTCTAATACAGCATTATAAAGTGGATCAGCAGGTACATTTGAGCTGTAGCATAGCATCACTCTCCCGTCCCCCCTCCCCCCAAACTGCTCTCAGTCCTGCACAGGCACATGACATAATGACGTGGTCTTCTGTTTTACGGGACACTTAAAGCCGAGGTGTGGGGTGGGGGTGGGTGGGGGGTGTTCTGTTGTGTCCTCAACGTGGGAAATGTCACACTTTCGTGTCGATGCTCTAAACCTTGTATGTTTTTATGGCGATAGCGTCACCGTCCCCTAAGGGAGGTCCCGGGTCATTACACCCCCCCCCCACACTAACCCTCAGCCTACTGAAGGCTCTTTCTTGACACTCCACTGTAGACTGTGTTCATACATTCAAATATATTCAAATGTGTGCAGATGCTAACAACAGAACAGGCATTTTCGAATGCAACCGTCAAACTCGTACACGCAGTGTATTGTGTATAAAAAAAAAAGCCGCCAGCGAACCGAGAATAAAACTTGTAAATCCAGCTGCTCCTCTGGCAGCAATTCCGGCTTAGAGGTCCCCCGCAACTTGTCACGCCCCGACTCCTAACCCCCCCCCCCCCCACCCCACACACACAGCCAATCCTTCAGTATTTATCTTTGGAGATGCTTGGCAGAAGATGTCAAATGGCTTCGAACCAAGCTAACATGCTAAGGTCAAGAGGTTGTTGATGTAGTACTGTTTTAATATGTCATCTGGAGGTTCGCTCAGCTCCTCCGACCAGGCAGCCTGAATAACCTATAACCTAACTTGGGTTATTCAGACACAGGCATGAACGTATTCATGAGCGCATCATTTGAAAGTTTGGCTCATCAAGATGTCACCATACTTTTGTAACCGTGAAATACATGCTGTTATTTTTGTACCCAGGTGTTTATTTGTGTGTGTGTGTGTGTGTGCGCACACTATGTGTGCCTGAGGTGACGACCTAGAGGTAAAATCATTAGAGGCACCGAGGACATAGACGTTATAGCAACCGTCTCGCCTCGCTTTCCTTTGTTGTGTCAATGGCTCTCGCCCCTTTTGTGGCGTAAATATACGTACATGCATACGCCCTGTTTTGCGCCATAATGCATAAATATCGGTACATGCACAAACAAAAGCACATGAAACTATGGCATCAAATAGAAGAGCAAAAATAATAATAAATTGATGCTGTGATGAACTCATGAGGTGGGACTTTTCAATACAATTTGTACAGAAGAATCTTAAGTATGAGTGTTTTTCTTTTCTTCTTGCACACAAATTGGACTAAAAGCTGTAATAACACAGAGGCTTGCAGAATGATTGACCTGTGACATGAGATGGTCAGGACTGTAACCAACCGGCCCGACGTAAACCACAGTACAACGTAGGTGTCTCTCCGAGGTGTTCTGTGGCACCGATTTTCACCTCCGCCCAGGCCCGCAGAGAAAGCTCAGAGGCCTAATGGCGCGTGAAATGGTGCCGAGTGTCCGTTAAGCCCGTGCTGTGGTTTAACCATTAGCCCGGCAATGTGTTGTTTTGGTCCTGCTCTTTTTCTTTTTTTTGGCATTTCATGTTTTTCAAGACAAGTGGTGGAACAGTAGTAAATGGTGTGGAACTGTAGTACAGGATCCAGGCCTTCCTCGGGGGTGGGGGGGTGGAGGGGAGAGGAGAGACAGCTGTGTGTGTGTGTGTCCCCTCCTTCAGTCAGTATCTCTAGCCCATAAGCTGAGATAGGGGTAGAAATGTTAAGCATTTGTGTTCCAGCTTTTCTTTTGGGGTTTTCACCCTTGACTGGCCTCCAATTCTGTCCAAGCTTGGCACCAGGAATCACACATTGTAGGCAATATCAGCATGGGAAGGTATTTTAACAACATTTAGCTGGAATCATTAAATGCAACGTTTTGATTTCAACGTTTGATCAATACTGATAGAGCTAGACAAAGATGGTCAGGAGATCTGTTGCAATGGACCCCAAAGAGTGACGTAACCCACTAATGAATCCAAATGGAGGCACGTCTCTATTGAAAAGTATTGTAAGTGGTGGTCAGTGGGCTTTCCTTTCCAGTGTCGACTGTTGTCAGTGTAGTGGTTTGATTGACAAGGCAAACACCCATGGAAGGGGATGGACACCTAGAGAGTGGTTTCCACATTTAGCTTTACAAGATAAGAGTCACTTTGAATGGGAAATGACCTTTGCTTGTTTGTTTTTTTACTCTTTCCTCTCATATTATAGAGCAGTTGATACCAAGGAAATCTATCTTAGTTTGTCAATGGCTAGGGGTGAACCAATTCATTTAAAATGCTTGACTTCTGAGGTCTAACTTTGGTTTTTCCCGATCTTTTAGTTTTTTTTAACAAGAACAAGAAATGTGCTGATGGGCCAATTTTTATTTGTAATGACTCCAGCCCTTCTAATGCCTCATGTCAACACGTGAGCAAATCAGTACAGACGGCTGATTTGTCAGCCCTTATCTGCAGACAGCCAGCAGCCCACCTACATGTAAAGGCATGTGTCGGATACCCACAAGTATAAACAGACCAGGCAGTTGTCACCTCCCAGTGTGAAAACACAAGGACGCCAATCAGGAGGATAAGCAGCTCTTTGGTTCTCAATGACCATCGATAATCCTTCACAAAGTTTTCAATAAACATACAAAAGTTTAACCCATGCAACGATGCCCGATGAAGAAAAAGCGATATTTGGGTTTGACGTCCCCGTTATCGTTATAATCGACCTCCCAAGAAAAGGGAAAATCCACTATCAGCTCTAGTTCCCCTGCAAATTAGCATGATTATTCTTAGATGCTGCCCCCCCCCCCCCCCACACATCTCTATCACCATGGGAAAGACGGGGCTAGGCTTCCTGCCTCCCCTGACACATCCGCTTTCCCAACACAAAGCTCCGGCCTCAAGTCTCAGCGGTCGGAAAAACAACGGTGCGCACACATACGCACACGCACAACACAACACTTCACCGATGCCACAGTTAGCTCTTGGTCCACTCTTGCTTTCTGCCCCCATGGCTACCATATATATCATTTTAGAGGTGTAAACCTCGAAGACCATCTTTTAAAAGAATGATTCATTGCCCGATGTTAACACATTTTGTCACAATTGCGTTTACGTTTTATTCAATCCTATCAACACTGCAAAGTAAAAAAGAAATGCATCTAATAGGCAGCACAAACGTGGCTGTAGGTAAACATGAATACATGTTAAAGGAGGAGAGATGGTGAAATCATACAAAGCTTCTCTACATTTATTTCCAATAAATGGTGTGTGAAAGATGTGTGAGAAATAGTAGCCTAAAGGCAAACCAATAAGCTTCCTCCGATATGTTTTGATAAATAATTTGAATTTGATTCATAGCATTCACAAATCCATTTTATTTTAATTTCTGGCAAATGATTTCCCTTTTTAATTTGGAACAATGTAAACTGTAGGACAAGTTAGAACTGCAGGTGCCAAATGATCAGAATTATAATTCTTGCAGAATATTTAAAGAACTTTTGTTTCTATTTTACCTTTTTACTTTTTTTTTTAAGAACCATGTTGTTGGAAAAGTTTCAACTTGAATGTTGTTTTCATTATGTGTAATGTATCATTTCCCCTCTTTTCCCTCTCCTAGTGTCTCGGTCCTGATCTTCAATACCACCTCACACTGTTTTGTCCTGGTCAAGCAGTTCCGCCCAGGTATAATAACGTCTTACCATTCTCAAAAAGCATTTTAAAATGTCAAACATCTGGGCGCTTGCTTATGCTCATGGCGCTAAACAACTATCATGGACGTTATTGTAACCCATCTGATGGTCAAGAGTGAGAAATTGGTTTTTATTCACTGGTTTTTATTCATCTTGAGCACTGGAGTGACCTCATTAATGTATTTGCTTATATACTAAGACATGTTTCAAAAAGATTATATCTTTTTTGGGTTCTGAGGAAATGTCCAACGTAGCACAATGCCTGCAGCTCTTGATAGATTGTAGTTTTAATTACGGGTTTGGTGTGAGTCACTTTGGTTTTTAACTAGTTAGGATTTTAACTAGTTTAACTAATTTGATCATGCTGCAACTTTGGTATAGACCCTACCTGCAGATAACATCTTGGCCCTTATTGCATTACTTGATCTTATGGGTATCTCTAACCACACATACATTTTAAATATAAATTGGAGTCTGAGTGATTACATCCTGTGTTTTGTTCTACTCTGATCACAGACACTTCAGTCTGAGAGGCCATTCAGATATAGGAACCCCCTGTTTCTCACCACTTGTTTCAGCCTGTGCACGTAGGCTGTGCACGTAGGCTGTGCACGTAGCCTTGCACGTAGCCTGCACTCGATGGATGCAGATGGTGCATCTGGTGCCTCGCGACCAAAAGAAACAGGAAACCAAAAGAAACAGCACAGATGCAAATGGCCATTTCCACCATAACCATCTCTTATTTTAATCAATAGTGGCTCAGGGATCGATTGATCATTTAGTTGAGTACCATGTAAAAAATGAACAACCCAACACGCTTATTTTTAACATATCCGAACTGTTGACAGGTGAAGCCAGATTTGCTCAACCCTGATCCCGATCAATCTGTATGACTCCAGGTCGTATATAAAAAATAGTAGATGAGTGTAGTTTAAAAATCACTTTCACACACCGGGTCGATTTTAATCCTCTAAGGACTCGAGCTGTAGCTCTACGCCCACCTGTCTACGTACCATCTCGTAAACAGCATTTATTGATTCAATGTTTTTTTGTTTTACTGTCAAAACTCAATGGAGTATATACTGCAGTCTTTGAGGAATGCAGCCACCATACAATGCCCACTGAAAAAACGACAACAACAGTACAGTCCTCTGCTGTTTATTCAAGGAGACCTTTACAACAATGCACTATCCGAAATAGACCGCAGGAGAGACCGTGACAAAGCAGGCCGGCCCTGCCTTTTGTTCCACGGCGTGTGGGACCGCTCCACGGCGCACTCTGTACTAAATTCAAGGAAGTGTAGTCATTGGTAGGCTTTGTTTGTTGTTGTAAAAAAGGGAATTGGCCTTTGTCTGATGGCAATAGTCACTGGTCCATAAATATAACACAAGTATTTGTTAAAGCTAGGGTCGGCAATTTATTTTAGAAGCATTGTTTGTCCGATTTGTTGAAATTCTCTTTACATACCGACAGCAATCAATAATTATAAAGCTCTGACAAAAAAAGCAAGAAATCTGGTATCTGTGAGTGTTGCAGGCCTGTAATAAGCCTGTCCAATCAAATTCAAAGAAGTGTAGTCATTGGTAGGCATTGTTTGTTGTTGTAAAAAAAGAAATTTGTGATTTGTGATTTTTTATTTCTGATTGTTTCGGTTTGATACTTTCAAATTCGAGATTACTCGGGTTGCTTGCTCCAAATTGTCTACCCTAGCTTACAATGCCTTTTCTTTTAGCGTTTTTGCATCATTTTCCATCACCAAATATGTTTTTGTTTAACAAATATATTTGGCTTGTCATATTTGTAAATGTAAGTTGTGTTAAAGAAGATATGTAAAACATTTAGCTAGTCTGACCTACCTTAAAGAGATATGCAGAGATATCTTTAAGAAAAGTCTGGCATTTGCTTTTCTTACCCAGATTCAGATGAGTTGTTTAACTCCAAATTCATCATTGTGCGTCCAGAAGGGGAGTTCACTAGGTTAGCATTTGCTTTGCGTTAGCCGCTTCTATTGACTTGCAGAGTTACAGTAGCCTAGCTCTATGTAGTGAATACACTTTTAATTACTTTCCAAAGATTTCCAATGTGTTTTGAATAGTCGCTTATTCAAAACAAGTGGCATTTTATTTTTGCTTTCAACAAATGTCCAAATTGTTTATTTGATAGCCCTTTGTGTTACGGCAGTGTCACTATCCAATCATTTTCCTTTCAAAGTATAGCTAATTCTAAACCCTTGGTCTAGAAGGATACACAATTTCAGGAAAAAAAAACTTCTCAAGTTTGGCAGCATTTAAAAATGATTTTGACTATCCATTAAAAGTAAAATGCCAACTGTGTCAACAGCAGCTGTCACATCATACCAGTCGCGCTTGTGAAAAAAATTCTCTCTATCAGTACTCAATTGCATTTTCGCTGTTCTGCTAAATTGACTGTTGATGCATTTGTTCTATACGCTCACACATCATTGTATTTTAAATTTGAAATCTGTCAAACCCTTCTACAGTATCTTTATCGATGCAGGTTTTGTCATGATCAGATGTAACCGCAAGCGACTAAGAGGTCATTTGCGTATTCTGACCCCTTAGTCGCAATGCCCTCCATGGGGTGACCCATTCATGAAAATATCATTCTTATCTGATTGTATTTAATGATGATGAACTCACCAATAGTGCACCTCTACGGACTCCTTGGTCCATCCTCTTGCTATCTGCATGCCTTTTGTTTCACAAAAAGCCACATTTGTCATGTATGGGCAACATTCTGTCAATAAGTCCGTGAAGCGTCACTTCAGAACGCTTTGAAAATGTAACGCTTCACAGACAGAAATTCACTCATACATGACAGACATAGATTTTTGTGAAACAAAAGACAGGCAGATACAAAGAATATGACCCAAGCAGTCCATAGAGGTGCAATATGCTTGAGTTTACTGCCATATAATACAATCCGATAAGAATGATGTTTTCATGAGTATACGCTTCATGGAAGGAATTGTAACCAACACATCGCAACGTCCTCTTAGTTGCTTGCGGCTAGATCAGATGCGAATACCATGCGTTATCAGACATAATGGAGCTCTCTGTCTCCACAAAGACTTACTAGTTAATTTCATGATGTATTATATTTATTACAGTATATTATTTTAGCCTATATTATAGTATACTAAGCTAATGGTTGCCTATTGTTTCTGTCAAATTTAATGCAGATGCTGACATGAACAGAAGCAGAAATTTGTTTGTAGAGGCGGTCGGTCATTTAGCATGTTCACAATCTGCAGTCACGTTGGTGATCTGGCAGGGCAGCCATCTACATAGACCGCAGCATAACGTGTGGTCGATGGGGATGAAACACAACAGATGTGCATCCATAAGTGGCAGCCAATTGGATGGTAGATGTGCTCTTCTGATGATAACATGAAAAACGTATCGGATTATGATCTGAGCAATACATTTATTTTATTGACAGAAGCTTCATACCTAAAACCAAAGGTAAGGCTTATTGTGGCCGGTCTGCCTGCAGAAAAATCGTTTTTGGCTTGTAACCAACGTTGGCAGATTACCAAAGAACACCTGAAATCTTCCGGGGCCGATCCCATACTTGAAGGTCTTTGTTTGGCATCGGTGTAGTTTAGGTACTTCCTGAAAAGATACGACGCCTACATAGAAACGGTAACGAGTCCGTTCTTCTCCCCCCCCCCCCCCCCCCCCCCCCAAACACTCTCTTCCCCCCCACCACCACCACCACCACAGCTGTGTACATGTGTGAGTGGGAGAAAACCAAGCCGCAACCGCCGGAACCGGCCGAGCAGGCCGGCGAGGGCGGAGACGCTGCTCCCGCCTCCGCCGCCACCACTCCTTCCACCAAGGGCCCCACCGCCACATCCGCCACCTCGGAGTCGTCCGAGGGCCAGGCAGCGTCGGAGGAAGAGGGGGCTGCTGCCTCCTCCTCCTCCTCCTCCTCCTCTGCAAGGGGCCAGCCCCCGGCCTCGGTGGGGGTCACCTACGAGCTGTGCGCCGGCCTGGTGGACAAGCCCCAGCTCTCCCTGGAGGAGATCGCCCGGCAGGAAGTGCTGGAGGAGTGCGGCTACGATGTGCCTGTGGCGAAGCTCCGGAGGATCACCTCTTACAGGTGGGTCTCGATACCCTCGCTGTGTGTGTGTGTTTTTCCTAACTCCTCTTGTTCGAACCCCAAAAGGCACAGTCTACCTGTAGGCATCGCTGAGCAACATGCTCAACACCTACCTGTTCATGTATAACATTTTTAGATTCACTTTGATTTGGATAGAAGTGTCACGGGGGTGTAAATGGCGAGCTCACGCGTTTAGATTCCTTTGGCTGAGTATGTGACAAGCAGTAGGCGGACACACACAGACGCACACCCGCACACCCGCATAGCAAAGACTTACGACTTCCCCATGCATGCTTATGGTTTGTCTCGCCAAGCTACCCTGATGTGTTGGTAGTGTCTATCGCCTGTTGTTGTGTGCTGGCTGACTTCCATGACATGGATACATATATTGTCTTTACCCCCATGACCCGTATGCAGGATGTAGCCACCCCCCCATGTCAGGCACACAGAGGTCAGCATCTTTCTCCAAAGAAACTGGAATGCTTTGTGTTACATATGGATATGGATTTATATATATATATATATAGATGAAATATTCTTATTATACTAATCTATATACACAATTATATCATAATTTTTTCTCAATATAGTCAATTCCCATTCAGTTTGCTCATTGTCGATTTAATGTTGCAAAATGTCATTATTTATTGATAAAGTACAAAATATAATGTAGCATACACAACAAAGTATAACAGTATTATCAAAATATAATGTCAAAGTCCACAGCAGTATCGCTATTCATGATGCCTATGATGGGGCCCCGTTGATGCCGGCTCCTCCATGTGTCCTCGATGCGCTCCTGGTTTTACAGCCACTGTGAACTGTGCATTGACCCTTCCCTCCAAAGGCTCTTAAAATATGGCATTGCACTTGCTTGTGTCCTTCCCCCTACCTTTTAAGTGTTGTTGTTGCTGACCCCTCGTATGTGTGTGTGTGTGTGTGTGTGTGTGTGTGTGTGTGTGTGTGTGTGTGTGTGTGTGTGTGTGTGTGTGTGTGCGTGCGACACCAGGGCGGGCGTGGGCGTGACTGGCGCCAAGCAGACCATGTTCTACGCGGAGGTGTCGGAGGAGAACCGCGTGGGCGAGGGCGGCGGCCAGCCGGAGGAGGGCGAGCTGATCGAGGTGGTGACGGTGCCCCTGCACGAGGCCATGACGTTCGCCTACGACGAGACCATCCCCAAGACCATGGGCGTCATCTTCAGCTTCATCTGGTTCCACAACAACATGTCTCCTAAGTACAAGATCTCCACCAACGTGTAAAAAATAAATAAACTAAGGATCCACCTTGTGCATCACCATCAAAAAAAAATGTAGAGAAGAAAGAAAATCCACCAGCCACTCTTGCGCAACCCCCCCCCCCCCCCCCCCATCGTGTGTTTCCCCCCCCCCCCCCCCCCCCCCCCCCAAACTATCAAATGAGGGCAAGCGATGGCCCTGTGCCCACCCCCCCTTCCTCGCAAGGTCTTAATCCTTTATCGCATTTGACATCTTCGTACACGATAAAGGGGGTGAAGTTCCTTGTCTTGTTGCCGACATTTCTCTCCTTTTTGAGTTTCGTCTCATTCTCTTGTGTCTGAAAAGTGTTCCTAATCATGAAAAATGCCATATGCTGGGGGTCACTGGCACTTTTGTTTTTTGTTCTCTATGTTGTTTGGTCAAAGTCTTTCATTTGCCATCTTTCATATATCTATATATATGTATATATGATTGCCAATGATAAAGCCATGAGTCGGTAATGCAAAAAAACTACACACAACTAAAAGATGCCTCGTCAATGACGGGGTCTTCTGAGTCTGATAACCATCACTGCTTCTTCAGGCAGTCCTCCTTTGAGATAGCAATACATTGTACCCCAGTGTGACTGAAGTTAGCGTCTTAAGTGTATATTTGTTTTGTCTTTAAATCACTCCCATGTTTTCAGTAGTAGAGCACCATTCTTTTTCTTACAATAAATGGAGACATCCATTTTATTATATTAAATATAGTAAATGACCAGACATTTTTATACTTGGGTAAGCTAGGAGTCATTGGGAGACAGCTTGTAGTATTTATTCCATTGCCAAATCATTTAGTATAAAGGGTATACAAAGCAGGACTACAAGTCATATGTAATTGTTGGCAAAAACAGGTGATCCACAATGCCACATTTGCTAAGCTCTCAGGTGCAAATTGTGCATGTTATCATTATCCAAATGCATGATGATTATATTATGTATTGAATTTGATTTCTGATCCATCATTCTACTTACAAGCTACCAACAAGTAATTCTGTTTTGTAGCTTAAACATCGAAAAATATATTAATTTGGCCTTTGAAAGTCAAGCCAAAAGAGCCTGATACCAGATTAAAGGAGCAGTATGTAGATCTAAAGTATATCTTTAACAAATATAAATATCATAATCATACGATGAATGATTACAACATTTGGTGCCCATTGAATTTGGTTCTTATTTTACTTTCCTTTTTTAAATGTATCATCACACTGTATTTAAGTGGCCGGTTACCTCTTCCCTCATTAAGTGTACATAAAAATTACCACTTTTTGCATAGAACTGCTGAATTGAACAGTGCGGGGGATATATGAAGCATTCAAGAAGCAATTCAAATGGCACATAAGAACAGCTTCACAAGCTAAACAAAACCTTTTAGCTATATCTTTTTTTGTCCTTATTGCAATGTTTTCTTGTTGAGTTTCCACTATACGTTTGATTCTCCCAACACGTCGTTAAATAATCGGGAAGTTCAATGCACTCCACATCGGCCCCCAGTCAAGGCACCACGGACCAGGTTTAACAAAATATCTATGGTGGCTTGTGATGGTCAACCTCAACCTTATTCTACAACATGGGATCTGGTATCTATCTGCGCTGACAAAAAAAACACCAGTTGCACTTCATTGCCATGGTCTGTCGTTTTTGCTGTCAAAATATGCAGACATTAGTATGGATATATGCTGCAGTTTTATGGCAGTAATCCAACCCTTTCCTCTTGAGAAAATTGGCTGTTTGCTGAAACTTCATAGACAGAAAATATTTCAGACTGCCATTGGTAAGCCATTTCAGGGATGGCACAGAACACACTTAGTGCCATTAGCCATAGTATGTATAACAAGTGGTATCACCTGGCACAATTTGAGCCAATCAGAAAGAGTAATTGCAATAACCAGGGTTCCACCAGCGATCGTGCTACCCCTGAAGTTTGATGTTTGTGTTTGCTTAGTATTTCAATCCCACCATCAAGGAACATGATACATCCTTTTCGCATGGTTTGTAAGAGGTATGCTCACGGATTTTGAACCGATTTGATTAAAATGTAACTCTGAATCGCTGTCAAAGTCACGATACACTGGTAGAATTTGCCGTTATGTCGTATGTTTTTTAACAAGTCATTGACTTAAATTTATAAGAACAATAGAGGTCACTCCCAGTGGTAGGATGGTTTTAAGTAATTTCTGCAGATCTCCACCATAAAGGGAAATTTAGACCTTGCTGTTGCAGAATCTAAAAGATCAGCGACAGAGACGAGTACACTCATTTGCGAGCCATTGTTGTCCTCTGTGCCCCAGCCATTGAGACTCATGTAGCCAATGAATGACCTCTTTGCCCACCATTCTGCCCATAAATATACAAATGAATGGGTGGTTAACATCTCAAACGTTGTGCTTTTTAAATAAGGTGGCTCTAAGGCCTGTTGTTGACGTCAGCATCATGAGCCTCTTTGGGATCTACAAGTCCCGTGTCCTGCGTTGCGCCATATTATGTCAAGACAATTCTCGACGTGTAGCCCATCCCTGCACTGTAAATGGTTACTCAGCTGTTTATTTCATTTTTTTATTTGTGTTTTCTTAAACGTTTTTCTATGTATTGTCAGTGACCACGGGTTGAGTTGTATCTTGAAAAATATCACTGAGGTGCTATGTCTAGTATTCTCTAATTCTCTATGGATATATTGTCATTGAATCAGTTTTGACGAAGCCTTTTCACTGTTGATTTTTTGCTGTTTCTTAAATGTGTAGCCCTGATAATCTGTTTGTCCTCGTCAGGACGAGGTATGAGTTAATATTTTTTACTTTTGATTTTGTTATACTGTCAGACTGAGGACTAATATAACTGACAAGGGAAATGTTGTCAAGTAAATATTGTCTTTCACCATTCCTGCTAGGGCAGTTTGTGGAACTGCCACTTTGAAGGGCTGCTGGGTTGCAATCGATTAGCCCAGTGTAGCACATGTGCTGATCTAGATTGCAATATGCTCTCTGGAAAATTCTACATATAATACCTTTTTAAGTAGAACCTCTATTATCACTCTTCTGCTGGTAAGGGCAAACATGTAGACATGTGTAAAACTGTTTAGTTTTCTTCGTTGTTTTTTTTTTCTTCAATTTGGGTATTGTCTTACACCAAATGTGTTCTTTAAAATATTCATACAAATGGATTTTCAAAGGCACTGGAGTGCCACTTGTATATCTTGTATTCTTATGCTTTATTTGGAGTGACTAATCATTGTGGGCAGTGTTGTGAGTAAGATTCCATTTTTCATTTAGTATTAGTATTTATTATATACATGTTTCAATACTTACATTTTAAACAAACTGGCACTTGGTACAAATATATATATACATATATATATATATGTATGTGTATATATATATATATATGTGTGTGTGTGTATATATAATATGTATACATATGTATATTTGTATACATATGTGTGTATATATACATATATGTATGTGTGTGTATATATGTGTATGATTTAAATATAATGCATGTGCACTAACTGTTTAATTGAACTGCATTGACTTGAAATAAAATAAGTTTGATGCTTGACATTCTTGATATGCAGGTCTTTCTTCCCTTGTCACCTCAGAGTTGGAAAGGTTAAGGCGGTTGAAATGATTGTCTTTCGTGTGTGTGGGTGCGTAGATGGGGGTGGGGGGGTTGTGTGGGTGGGTGGATGCGGGGTTGGATGGCGGCAGCACAAACTGTTCTCGGCATCGTTCTATAAGATAAATGTTACAGTAATGTTTTATGATTGAATCAAAGCACAAAATTGAAATGCTTGTATTGTTTTTGTAAGATCTTGTTTGCCATTTTAGAAACATTGTCAGCATTGATCTATGAGTGCAGTTATTTGTTCAGTCAGGTAGCAAGTGTTCATATGTTTTTGGTTTGAAAAGTGTCAATAGGTAATACTATACTTTTATGATACTTTTTTTGCTTTAATATCTTCATCTTAATCCCTCATGTCAATTTCCTTCATATTGTTAATTTTTCATTGGCTACCTGGCTCTAGAGACCAGATGGCATAGGGAACTCCTGCCATCTGAACACACATCAAGACTGTTGTCCAGGAACAGGTGTCTATTGCAAAGGATTCCATTAGAGCTAAACCAGCAATAAAGTACACTCCCCCCAACACACACACACACACACACAAACACTTAATGTATCGGTTACACTTCTGTTAACTTCAGCTCACAGGTCAAATTGGAAACTAATCCAAAGTGGATGATGACCGTGCTGGTTACTGTAGTTAACCCAACTGACCACTCTATTATTTTGGAACGCTTTCCATTCACAACCTGGTGTCCCTTTCTCTTGTAAAGGATACTAATATCCCCCAAGCCTCAACAACACACACACACACACACACACACACACACACACACACACACACACACACACACACACACACACACACACACACACAGTAAATCCCCCTTACAGCTCTTGGCTTTATGCATCCACGTGGAGAGATTCAGCCCAGCGTCTTTCATGTTGTAATTGGACACGTGGGATCACACAGACCTTCTCCTCCAGAGGCCATCTGTGTGTGCGTTTGTGTGTGTGTGTGTGTGTGTGTGAGAGAATGCGTTCCTAGCTAAGGGGTTCCAGGCCGAGAACGTCCCAGTTCCCCCACGCATATCCACACACACACACACACACACACACACACACACACACACACACACACACACACACACACACACACACACACACACACACACACACACACACACACACACACACCAGTTCCCAGGTGTGAGTTGCCAGCTGTCCTTTGAAGAGAACAGAAAAGCCACCTTTGGAGCGCAGAGGGGACATGGCGGGACAAAAAGAGCGCTGTGTGTGTGTGTGTGTGTGGGGGGGGGGGGGGGGGCATTCAATATGATTCCAGCACACTGCCACCGCTGTCCACCTGTATGCAAATGAGAGCTTGTGTGTGTGTGTGTGTGTGTGTGTGTGTGTGTGTGTGTGTGTGTGTGTGTGTGTGTGTGTGTGTGTGTGAGTTGAGGGGGTTGCGGACCGTTAATGATTCACCCCTGCTGCCCTTTTTTTACACAATGGCCTGAAGAGAGGGAGTCCTGTAGCGGTCACGGACTGGATGCTACCTGATAGGGATGCATCCACAGATAATGTGCAGCCTAAGATGTGATAGTATGGATGTGTGATGCTAGTGCAACCCCCTAATTGCCGAAACTCCATTAATTGGGTATTTTTGAGTTGAAGTATCATGAATGTTTGAAACTGTTTAGTAGGAGCTGTCCTGTGGCTGTGTTACATAGGGTTGTTGGTTTGGAATGGTTATATCCAGGGTGTGGATTGGAAATTGTTTTGTTTAGGAGGTAAGGAGTTGTCGATGTGAATGTTGTGTGGAAAGCCCTACTTGGTCAGTTGCTCTTCGCCAGTCACATGGTTTCCACCATATTGAGTCACATGGTTACCACCATATTGAATGCTTTTCCTGCTCCACCAAACGACTTAACACCACTTGATTGAGTACAACCCAACGGTCTCTGACCCTGTGCTCCCGCTCAGCATCTGTGGCCGTCTTATCGGTTCCCCGTGTATTTATGAGGTCCCCGCACCCAAGCTGCTTGTGTGGAATGTGGCGAAAAGAGCTACCTAGCCTTACCCGGCTCTGTTAGGGTTTAGAGGAGG